>JBBBDQ010000502.1:667500-885000 GCA_037127315.1 Ascarosepion bandense | reverse complement strand
ATTGGTTAGTTATGTTTTACGTTTCAATTAATTTGAACAAGTGTTTATGTGTCCGCTTTTTTAATTATATCGTAGGTGTGCATACTCAGTTTTTTTTTGTTTTTTTTTTGTATACTTAGAATCCGATATTATTATCTGTAGGGATTTTTCATATGTTGATAGATAATTTACAACATAAAGAAACTGGTAAACATATATGAACAGAATTAAATAGAGAACGATAAATAAATAAAGACATCGAGATCAGGTCAGAAGGGCAATGGTACTTTATTTCGTTTTGCGTATCTAAGCAATTGGCTATGTTTATTTAAATAGGCATCTTTATAAATGCTTCGACATTATCTTAATTTTCTGCACGGTCATTTCCTGCGGTACGAACAGGGCAATGAATTTTCAATCAACGCCCTAAACAATTGCATACGCATGTGTAAAGTCAAGAGGATATAACTGTTAGAGACAAAATGGGAGAACAAGAACATCCTGGCCTTCATTGTGCACAGTGAGCTCGAATCTCTTTTTGAATAAATGGTGGAAAATTGATCAAGTTAAGTGCTTCCTGTACTGATAATCGTTTCCGGTATTGATGTTCATCTGAATGAGTGTTTAATTTCCTTGAAACAAAAGACACACTCGATTCTTCTTCATTTTTTTTTTTTTCACATTCAGAATTTTATATTTTTTCAGTTTTTTTTTTCGCTATAAATTTTGTTTATCTTTATGAAAACAAATGAAAAGTCCCTTCTTTCCCACCCCGACCGAAGCAAAAAAAAAATGTTTTAATTATTTTTTGCAAAGCGTTTCGCGTTTATTGTTTAAATTCGCAGAATTTCTGTCACACGAAGGAATGTTCGATTTTTGTAGATCAGCAGATTCTCTACTCGGGGATTTTGCGTTTGTAGGTATTCATTTCAATTTCTATAGCACAAGAACATTACAATAAATGACATGCAGGATAAATTTTGTTAAATATCGTCCAAGAAGTTGTATTTATGCATAACGCAAACATTAAAATACAGCCAAAAGTCTGAAAAAGAGAGAGAGAGAGACACACACACACACACACACACATTCACACACACAGCTATATCTAAATAACACATTGTCCATACGGAAAACTCATGGATAAAATAGAAACAAATATATTACGTCCAACTCATTTTCAAGGATTACATAAGGATCTGCATTTGAATTACTTTCGGAAGTGGCTGTGTAAACTTATTTTTTCTAGTTCTTTCTTACTTTCGAGTAATTCCGATATGAAAAGAAGAAATTTAAATTCAATCCGAAAAAATCTGGGATAATTTAAAATCTTTCAACTTAGAAATGTATTAACGGCTTTTTTAAAAGTCACTCTTTTTCATTTACTTTTTTCACGGAAAACACCAGCTTGAGGAAAAGGTAATAAATTGAATTTTTATCTAAACATCTACGAATACACACATACCTACGTTTATGTCTTTCGTTTTAGATCTGATGAAGCCTTCAATTGGCGAAATGCATCATCTGTTTGATCAAATCTCTCTCTTCTCTTTTCATGCAACATTTCATTGTATCAAATTTTGAAACACACACACACACACACACACACACACACACACACACACACACACATATATATATATATATATATATATTCAGTCACTTTCTTACAGTCTGAGGTGGCTGCCCTCTGTCTTTTCTACAAATATTTTCATGGCAGTTGCTCTGACGGATCTTTTTTCCAGGTGCAGAAAAATTCTTACTTAAATTTTAGACCCATTACTACGCAAAGAATGAAGATCAAATGCCACAGTGATTGTAATAAAGTGTTCGGTTCGAAATTTCTAGCCACTGAAGAAGGCCGGAGCGTACAACGGCTGAAACGTCGTACAAATGACAACAAACATGAGGACAATAGTCCGATATAATGTAGCTATTGTAAATACTACCTCATCTCAGAAATATAGACAAATACTAAAATATCTCATGTTGATGCGCAGCCTGCAACATTGTGGAGTAAGCGAATGCTTTTTATTACCATTACAAATGAGTAATGTATTATTTATTAATTAAAATACTCTCTGGACAATAAATATTGACATATTAAATATATCCATTGCTCAGTAAAAAAAAATAAAAATAAAAGATCACATCTTTGTCCCTCATATTTAACGAAAGCTGCACAAGTACAAAGTCAGTCAGTTAATTGCTATACTTGATACACGCTTATGCGATCATATCTCGAAAACAATATGACTGACTAGGCAAAAGAATTTCACGGTTGCCTTTTCTTTCTGGTTGAAATTCTGAGGATACCATGGATTGAGCACGTGACTAGACGAGATATTGGAAAGGATGGAAACGAGGAGAAAACTCATACTTAACACAAGGAAGAGACAGATGAGGTTTCTGGGACATTTAATGAGGAAGGAGGGACTGGAAAAATTTAATACTCACAGGACAGATTGAGGGAAAGAGAGAGGGGAAAGCAGCGCGAGACCTACTTGATAAGCTTGAGCAAGTGACTAGCAGAGCGGTGTTCGGGAGAGATGGCAAAAGGAAGAATTTTGACAAGAGACAGAGCCAAGTGGAAGTCCATAATTGCTTACATCTTGAAGAGACACGGCACATGATGAAGAAGAAGAATTAAACGTGTTTTTAACAACTAAGATCTGGCATTCACAACAAAAATTTGGATAATGCTGTTTAAACTTTGCTATACAGTTGCGGAACCGGAGGTCTATATCTAAATCTAAACTTATTTATAAATAGAACGTTGTGTGTGTGCGTGCGTGCGTGCGTGCGTGTGTGTGTGTGTGTGTGTGTGTGTGTGTGTGTGTGTGGCGTGCGTGCGTGCGTGCGTGCGTGTGTGTGTGTGTGTGTGTGTGTCCGTTACCTACAGACTCCGAAAATTTACACAGTTGTACTATAATCGTCTGCGAGTGTTCTTAGCTAGGTTTTGTGCCGAGCTACCACCGATAAATATTGAAAATCGATAATCGAAAAAATCGGGTTATAGAAGGAGTGGTCCGATTTTAATCAAATTTGATACATTCATAGACAAAGACATAAGAAACGATATTCAGAAGTTTCAAGGTTTCAGTTCTTACAATAGTACAGAAAACAGAAAGAGGAATAGAAAAGTGAATAGAAAGAGGAGCAGGTTACAAGGGGTGTCAGGGAATGGGTAAAGGAAGGATGCAAGTACTGGAGTGAAGAGAGTTACATGAGAGTAGGTGGAAAATGGAGAAGAACAAGATACATAGAGGGTGACGGGGAAAGAATAAGAAAAGATCGGAGTCCAGGAGATAAAAGATATACGGAAGGGAGTTCCACAAGCGGGAAGTGCGAGAAAAGAAACTGTTATAGTAGAATGCAACAGGTGTTTACTCGTGCAACCAGACTGGCAAGTGGGTTTCACGAGTAAATTAGTTACAGTTAGATCAACGAAATGCAGACGACAATTCTACTCCTTCAGCTTCTTTTCTCGCACTTCCCGCCTGTGGAACTCGCTTCCATATTCTTGCTTTCCTGACGGCTACTACCTCCAGGAATTTAAATGCAATGTCAATACTCATCTCTTAACCACTTGACTCTAGTTTTATTCACACCATCTTGTATATCCTTTCCTTTCTCTCCACCTTTGCAACTGTCATCACACCTGTATTCCCATCCTTCTCTTGCTCCTTTCTAACTGGTTCGTCTTTCTCTTCCGTCTCCACCTATCTATTCTTTTTACTCTTATGTAACCCCCTAATCTTTTTACTCTTATGTAGCCCCCTGCACATCAGTAGCGTTACCGCCTTGCTCGGGATGATAAGAATTTAAAAATTAAAAAAAAAAGGCGGTTACATTTAACTAATTTGACGATAAAAAGGATGGGACCTTGTTACCAATCTAGTTGCTCGAGTAAATTCGTGTAGAAGGGGAAACAGAGAGCTAAGCTTGTCGGGGCAGAGGCCGTGGAAATATTTGTAGAAGATACAGAAGGAAGCTACATCTCGTTGGTGAGAAAGTGATTAGAGTCGAGCTGACAGGTCGGGATCGATTACATTTCAGATTCTCTTCCGGATTTTGTATCGTTGCGAAACCTGGGGGGGGGGGGGGGTCTATAACGTCGCTATATCCAAAAATTAGCTTCGTTCAATCTTGAACGTCAACTGAAATTACTATGTTAACAACACCAAAGTTCTGGCAAGAGCCAACAGATATCGAATCGCTGATCATTAAACAACGCTTTCGATAGTCGGGACGTCTAGCAAATATGGAAGAGTCAGGGTTTCCATGTCAAGTATTTTACAGTAAGCTTCCGTTACATTTTCCGTAACATTGTATGTTTACATTTGTTGACATTACGATACATTTCAGAGCAGGGATGGTTATTTACGTAGAATCGAAAATTGTGTTATATAAGGCTTGATTTGACTTCGATTAGACCGTGGAATCATTTGAGTGGTCTAAGACGCACCAAATCAATTGGTGGCTTACCCAATGCTGATAGGGGTCGGAGGTTCGAATCCTACCGAATGACACACATTTTCATAGCAAAATTCGTCGTAAATAATCAGGCCGGTTGAAATAATTATGTAAATATATAGTTTGATTAAAACCAATATATCTACTCAAATATGAGTATGGATTAAAAATAATGTTCCAACAAATAAATTATATATATATATATATATATATATATATATATATATATATATTACAGTAATATAAAAAACTATAAATATATATACAATATAGAATACAAAAATATAATAACTGTACTTAGAGTTTCAGACGATAACACAATCATGCGCATATAACATAAGCCCACAGTTTATTTCATATTTTAAGCTTTAGCATATATTTTAACCATATATATATATATATATATATATATATATATATATATATAAATTATCAGTTATTTTTAATGAATACTCTTAATATTTAAGAAGACTTTTCTATTTATAAAACTGCATAATTATTTTCGTCTATAGGCTTGAATATTAAGAGCCCAAAAAGCTCTATTTAATATAAAATATTAAAGTGATTGATCCATATCGAGGGCTCAGTAGATATTATCCAGAGCAATATTATATATATATATATATATATATATATATATATATATATATATATATATAATGATGTCAAATCTGTGAACGAAGAGGATAGCCCAAATAGCTCTATTTAATATAAAATATTCAAGTGATTGATCCATATAGAGGGCTCAGTAGATATTATCCAGAGCAATATTATATACATAAGAAAACTCAACACATCATCTAATGTGGTTATAAACTATAATTTATTTCGACGTGTAAGTTTTGAGTTTTCAGTCCGCAAATTACAAATGGTTCACTTAAAAAACATTTAAAAAGCAGGAAGTCAATCGGTATAGCCCAGAAAAGAATTTTTTCGAGTGTTAATAAGTTAGTGTCATAAATGGTGCGTTGTGGCTTAATGGGTGTCGGATTTTTTAGACACACATTGAAAAAAAAAGAGGCCAGATATTGTCAAGTACGACAATCTACAATACCTCATGAGTTGGCACCATCTTTTCGGTAGACTACTGCGGTAACCTGAATGATTTTTCCCCGCTAACCATCGACTCGTTCCATTGTCCTCGAATGCGATCTTTAAACGAATTTTCGAGACACACAGCCAGTTGTGTTTTTGTTCAACATCATCGAAGAAAGAGACCAGATAATGTAAATTAAGTACCACAATCTACAATACCTGATGAGTTGGCACCATGTTTTCGGTAGACTACTGCGGTAACCGTTACTCCTACCATAACCTACCTGATACATTTACCGTTACAAATTAATGATAATACGATCTAACATATCATAAACTGCATGGTTTAAGGTTAACATTTTATACCTAGAGTATAAGACAGCAATTTATTTTGTGGGTGGTTTTTACAGTTAAATGGTCGCCTTGTACGTCGATATATACGTTTGCACCGGGATTAACGTAGCTGTTTCTCTATATATTTTAAGATTGAAAATCATTTTTTGTTTTTTGTGAAAGAGAGAAGTGTACTTGAAATATCTTCAACTAATAACTAATCTTTTATTCAAAAAAGTTTGACTAAAAAATGCTCTAAATTTTTCACTCAACAAGCTGAAGTAGGAAAGACGCAGTAAACGTCTGAAGATGAAAGGAGAAAAAAAAAACATATATCTTGAACAAGCGTGAATGCAATTCGCTCACTTTCAGTTTGTAAGCGCCGTTCGTTATATAAACCAAAGAAAATGAGGTACAAACGCGAGTGTTTCCGTTCACTAAATACGGACTCATAAATATCTTAAGCAATATATAACGGCAAACTTCGTATCCGCAAAAGGAAAAAAAAAACAACGTCGTATCAAAGGGACGGTTTTTCATTGACACCGCTATTATTTTTACTACTTTCAATACTCGGCAATGTAAAAAATGTAGTAAGAAATGGATGGGTTTTCCATTGACACTGCTATTATTTTTACTACTTTCACTCGTCGGCATTTTTTTTTTAAAGCGATTATTAAAATTGTAATAAAACTCAAACATATGGAAGTGAATTTATATATTTCTTTATTCTTCAGAATTTACAACAAAAATATTAAACACTATTTATTCAGTCAGTTAAGTGCCATACGTGATAAAAGCTTTGGGCGATCATGTCTCGAAAGAGACATGACTGACTGGGCAGAAGTTTATCCCGCAGTAGGTTGCCATTGCTTTCTGCGGTAGACTGATTGCCAGTCAAGGATATAGAACCCAATCTGTCATTTAACCCATGACTGGAGGGAAGAGACGGATTAATACCTTTCCCAAGGGTAATTGTGTGCAAGTGAATGCAAGGAATTCAACTGGAATTTGAACTCGGCTCCCCGATTTGTCTTTCCTAGTCGTTATCCACTGCACCACAATGCACATCCTGCAAGCACTAGTTATTAGTTGTTAGAATGTTATAAATATAAGTTCCCTCTTGTAAATAAACAATTAAACACTATTTATTAGATTGTTTATTTATATTTGTAAATAAACAATTAAACACTATTTATTAGATTGTTTATTTATATTTGTAAATAAACAATTAAACACTATTTATTAGATTGTTTATTTACAAGAATGATCTTATATTTACAACATTCTAAAAACTAATACAATTAAAACAAATGCAATATTTATCATTTACTAATTGATAAAGAAATATGAAAACAATTTTTACTTAAAAATTTATTAAAAATACTAAATTATTAAAATATGTGAACATATAAAGGAATGATTATTATTTAATACTTTATAAAATTTTGAACAAATGGCCATTAGCAAATGTTTTGCCTATCACTCCAATAAACAATACAATAAATAAATAATGTAAATAAACAATCAGTTATTTCATCCGTGCATCATAATTTTTATTATTATTATGTCATTTTTCATTATAATTTGATTTGTACTATGGTCGCACTACCTACCAAGTCTGCGGGAAGACCTAAGGCAGGTCGTGGCGTGTTGTTATGGCTCCATTTCATGTTTTTCTATCTTCCCTATCATCCCCAGCATTACATAGACAAAGTTCTCCTTAGTGTGTGGGCTGTACTTAATAAGACAATTTTTTGTATATCTCTTATGCTAGGATTTCCAGGGATTCTTTCAATGTGTTGTTTTGTTCCATTTTTTATCATTCCAAGTGCACCTACTATCACGGGCACGATTCTTGTTTTCAATTTCCACATTTTTTTTATTTCAATTTCCAGGTCTTTATATTTTGGCAGTTTTTCGAATTCCTTGGTTGCTATAATACCATCTGCTGGACAAGCCATATCAATTAATAGGCAAGTTTTTTCTTTTTGGTTTTTAACAATAATGTCCGGCCTATTTGCTTCAATTTTTCTGTCTGTGTAGATGGTGTAATCCCATAGAATGGTGACATCTTCTATTTCTGTAACCGGTGCTGTGTAATGTTCATACCAATGTTTGTTTACATATTTTCCATAGTGTTTGCACATTGTCCAGTGTAAATATTATCCCACTTTATCGTGACGATTTTTATATTCATTTGGGGCAAGTATAGAACAGCCTGAGATTAGATGGTCTATTGTATCTTGGTATTTATCACAGAACCTGCATTTTGGATCCACATTATCATGTATAATATTTGCCTGAAAGTTTCTAGTGAAAAGACTTTGGTCTTGTGCTGCAAGAATGAAGCCTTCAGTTTCAAACTTTAATCCAGATTCACGTAACCATCGATGAGTATTCACTTTATCAACATTGGATTTATTGGCACGTTCTGGATATTGGCCATGCAGAGGTTTGTCTTGCCAGCGTAACCATACATTATTATTATTATTATTATTATTATTATTATTATTATTATTATTATTATTATCAATGAAAATGATTTACGAAACTCCTCCAATATCTTGCAACACTTCCAGAAGGATGCGATTTACAGAGAAGAAAAAGAACACCAAAACAGTATTCAAATAAAATAAAAATATGTATAACTTGGCTGTTCGTCCAGTGTCAGTCGATGTTGATCTTTTCATTCTGGCGTTAATGACAAAACAATTTCCATCGTATTTACCGTTTGTTTCCAAATCTCGATTTGTTTGCAAAAAAAAAAAAAAAAGAAAAAAAGAAGATTACGTGTCTTTAAGCAAAAATAAAAAAAAACGTTTATACTAGTAGCCGTCGGCACCCGGGATTGCCACCCTCTCTCTTTATTCCCTGCCCCCATCACCCTGGTGGCGGTGGTGGATATGGCTATGAAGAGGCCATTCGCGGGAATTTGATTTTAGGTTGACAACACTGGTAATCAACGAGAAGAAAGGAAATGAAAGGCGGCCAGCGTGAATGGATTGCTAGTAAATTCGATCAGATTTACATTGAATCACTTGATTAATCGCTGTTATTAACTAATCAATTCTCAGTAAGCTTCAACATGAGCACGCTCCCAATTACGTTATTCGCGTTTGACTTGCATTTCAATCACTTGCCTTGTCGCGTTAATTACCAGTGTAACCATTTTTTTCTTCAAGACACTCAACATCTAAACTTATTTATAAATGGAACTTTGTGTGTGTGTGTGTCTGTCTGTGTGTATCTGTGTGTCCGTTACCTATAGACTCCGAAACGGCTGAACCGATTTTCTTGAAAATTTACACAGTTGTACTATAAGCGTCTGCGGGCGTTCTTAGCTAGGTTTTGTGTCGAGGTACCCCCGATAAATATCGAAAATCGATAATCGAAAAAATCAGGTTATAGAAGGAGTCGTCCGATTTTAATCAAATTTGATACACTTATAGACAAAGACATAAGAAACAATATTCAGAAGTTTCAAGGTTGCAGTTATTACAATAGTGCAGAACATCGATAATATATATATATATATATATATATATATATATAAAAGGCAAGATGTTTGTGTGTGTTTGTTTATCTGCCGGTATACCTGTATTTTTTTCAGCCCTTTTATTTTAGTTTTTGCTTCTGGTTTGGCTCTAAGTATGTATAATTGTAGTTCTTAGTCTCAACCATGATACCATTTACTCAGAGAAGTTATTTAGCCTTAAAAATTAAGTTTACGACGAAAAAAAACTTATTTGATATCGATACCAGGAAATCAAAATTTGACTTACATCCATTCATTTTTTTTTTCAGTCTACGGTTTCGCTTTAACTGGAAACAACTATTGCTTTTTAGTCTTACATGTCAACGTACAATTAGTCTGAGCTCAGGACTATGGATTAGTTTTAAAGCTTTAATTCCACCCGAGCAACGCCGGTCTATACTGTTAGTTTGTATATAGAACTGTTTTTATATTTCTATGCATTCTTGTTTCATATATAATATGAACAAGATAGACGTACCATCGAAATGTTGTTAAACTGTTGAACACTGTCTTTTCTTTCCTTTTCTTTTTCTCTTCTGAAAATCGGGGCTCTTCTTAAATTATGACGTCTTTTACTTTTTTATAATCATTTCACCCCACGTAAAGCAAAACAGCCACTGCTGCGCAAGGGATTACAGTGAGAGAAAAAAAAATACAAGCTACAGGAGATGTCAAAGAAAAGATAAGAGATGAGTGGGAATCAAGTAGATAGAAGATGGCAGTTGACGTTGCATTTAAACTTTTGGAGAGACAAGCAAACGGTAGAGAGTTCTACAAACGAAAAATGCGAGAAAAGAAACTATTAAAGTAGAAGTAACGGTTACATTTAACTATAAATGACGATAAAATGGTGGGACCTTAATGCCAATCTAGTATCACGAGTAAATACATCTGGTCGGGATACCAGGGAAAAAAGCTTGTCAGAGTAGTTACCATAAAAATACTTGCAGAAAAGACAGAGGAAAGCCACATTACATTGGTGAGAAAGTGACTGAAGTTGAGCTGCTAAGTCAGGATCTATTATATTGCAGATCCTCCTTTGGATTTTGTCGAGAACCTCAAGATTATTATTATTATTATTAGAAAAGAAAAACAGTGTTTGACAATGTTTAATAATATTTTATCAGAAATTCTGTCTTCAAGTTATGTATTTTTTTAATTTTTCAAGTATAAAAACGGTTTTTCATAACAAAACAGTCAGACATTTCCCACTGCTTTTTATAGAAAAAAGATCATACACATTTTAAACAGATAAAGCTCTTCGTAATGTGCTAGCCGTACTTGTGAGTACCCTTTTTTATTAGTATCTCTTTAAGGAATGGGCTACAAGGATCCCCTTGAATGAGTCTATCGGAACTTTTTTTAATCAATCTGAGTGCTCCAACTTGAATTATTGATGTCCTAAAGTGCCACATGTTTTAAATTTCAACTTCAAGATCTTTGTCTTTTGATAGTTTCTTATGATTTTCAAAGATACATTACAATCTGCAGTGACTACCATGTCAATAAGAATGTATATTGTTTTTGTGGTCTTTAAACACGATGTTTAGATTCGATTGTTGTTAGTTTGTATTATAAAGTTCCATAAAATTATTACAGGTCTATACCTGTAACCGGATCTGAGTGGTGTTCATTCCATTTACTTGCAGTTTACTTCTGTAAAAATTGCATATTTTCTAGTGCAGATATTGGCCCACTCTATCAGGTCGTGTTGTTGTTCAATATGTGCGTTTTGGTGTCATGATTATCGCTTCGGAATGAGAGAGCCGACTTCGAAGTCAAGTCGGGTTCGTTACATTCACTTGCGTGCAAATATTCCGCCTCCATCGCTAGCTATGGATTGACTAGCATGAGAGACTCTATAGCTTTGTTTGGAAGACGGTCTACTACTGAAAGAAACGGCAGCCTGCTGTGGGAAAGCATTCTGCCTAGTCAGTCATAGTCGTCCAAGTGTGTATCACGTATAGCACACAACTGATATGCCTGTTGGTTATTGCTGGAGATTGGACGCCTCTTCAAATCATCCACGTTTCAGACAGTCTCCCCGCAGACTCACAGACGCAACATTGTCTGTAGATTCCCACATTTTACTCGATTTTCTGAGATGCTGGCAGTCATTCTTTTTTTAATACATCAGCTTTAGTCTCCACGTTTTGGTTAAATGGTTGGTTTGGGTGTCAACGTCGAAGAATATCTCACTTTTATTTTCTCTTTCTTTAGAGTTTGGTTTCCGTTCATGTCATTTGTTTACACGGTCGAATCCAAATCGTTTGCATCTCTCTCAGTTTAGGAAATTTGCTTTTCTGCCATTTTTTTACATTTCTTTTTAGATAGAATAATGTCGTATTCAGTCCTATTTTTCTGCATGTTTGCTGTTTTTGAGATCTTTTGGTTTATTTTAGTATATATACTAAGTTCTGATGTATTAATTCGCGGTTAAAATGATAGGAATGTTCTTTTTCTTTTCAGATGTTCTCTGGGCAATCTTGTCAATGATGGTTTTGTGCAATAGCTTTGTCTATTTTTGCTCTTCCGTTAAAATTCAGTTTGATGTCACTGAGAAAACTATGAAACCATTTCATCTTTCTGCAGCTATGGTTTAAATAGCATGGTTCTCTAGCATTGGGTGGTAGCCATTTACTAGTGTGGCTTCCGCTTGCTTTCTTTATGGTTTTGAATTCAGATTATTCATAATCTGAATTCAAGTCCATGGAGAAAGCAAGGTAAAACAGCTCTATTATCTTTTCAAGGAAGTCATCTTAATTCACAGATAATAAAAAAGGAGGGTTTCTTTGGAGGGACATGATCACCTATGTCCTAAAGGGGTATGGCATTAAAAAATGCTCTGATTTTAGTGCTGAGGGATTTTTCTCGGCTGCAATGCAGAAATTTAAATGCAAAGTTAATACTCATCTACTAACCACTGGACTCTAGCTCTCTCCCCTCCCCTGTATAATCTTCACTTTCTCTCCGCCCATGTATCTGTCATTGCACCTGCTTTCTCAGCTTTCTATTATTCCTTTCTAACTAGTTTGTACTCCTCACTCTTTTCTAATTAATCTTTTTACATTTATGTAACCCCCTGCACATCAGTGGCGTTTCTGCCTTGCTCGGGGTGAAATGATTAAAAAAAAAAAATTCGTTTCTCTTTTCAGGTATCCTCTGTGTAAACATCAACATTTTAAATAGTTTTATCTGCTATTATTTTTTTTCTGTGTAATCTTCCTCACTGTTCACTCGTTTGGTGTCGCTCTTTTATCTCATGCGTAATTTCTAGTTGTTTTTTATTTTTATTTTCATTCGAATTCCAGTTGAATTCATTGCATTCACTTACGCGCAAATACCCTTGGGAAAGGTATTAATCTGTCTCGTCCATTCCTTCCAGTTATGGGTTAAATAACAGGACAGATTGGGTTCTATAGCCTTGGTCGGCAACTAGTCTGCCGCAGAAAGTAATGGCAACCTACTGCGGGATAATCTTCTGCCCAGTCAGTCATGTCTCTTTCGAGACATGATCGCCCAAGCGTGTATTCAAAACTATAGATAAGGCACTAAGTGAAACCACTTCACTATCTTACCCACGAAGCCAAAGTTTCTGTTCTCGGTAAGAAACTGTTCAAATGGAATTTGCTACTTATTAACAGATTACGAAGGGAATGAAGATGATTCAATCCTAGGAGGTGGAATGAGAGGTTTTAGCTGCAAAGACCTGAACTAGTGGAATTAGGAAATGTGGCTTGCCAGAGAATTTTTCATGGAAATAGCTATATAGTATCAGTAGATTTGCGACTTTTCGTCTGTGGGAAACTGGTTGTAGGATGGAAAACGATTAATCGTTTTCAGACCCGCGCAGGCGATTTCCTCAAAGCTGGAAAGAGAGGATTGTTCAGCTCTAGCCCAGATATGACGGCACTCAGGTGAAACTAAGGAATGTTGCTCATCTAACATTAAATTTGAACCCTCAACCCCATCACACGTACCAAAATTGTATCAACTTGTAAAAAGAATTTATTGCTTGTACATGAAGTGTTTAATAGAAATTCTAGTTATAATTTTGTAAATAAGTAATTTTCACATCAGTAATTACTGTGGATGTGCGCTGTGGTGCAATAGATATTGGCTTGTAATGAGAAATCGGAGAGCCGAGTTCGAATTCCAGTCGAATTCGTTTCATTCACTTAGGCACAAATACTCTTGAGAAAGATCGATCTATCTCTTCTCCTCCAGCTATAGGTTGAATAGTAGAACATATCGGATTCTTGGCAACCGAACTAATGCAGAAAGTAATGGCAACCTTCTGCGAGAAAATCTTCTGCCTAGTCAGTCGTGTCTCGAAAGAGACATGATCGGCCAAGCGTGTATCGCATATGGCAGTTAACTGAATGAATTACTGTATATAGATGTTCCGTCGGTGAGGATTTACAGGAATGAGAAATAGGCTCCCAATATCATAACTGCAGAGACTCTTGCCGCGTCCCAACACCTTAGGTTACAAAAAGAGAAACCTTATTTCGACAGCAGACTGGAGTGACGGAAAACCGTGGCTATTATAAAGGGAAGACATGGATGGTCTGACCAGGTCTCTCGACTCAGAGCGACAGAATCGCCACCAAGGCAGTGGGGCAAATGTAGAGAGCGGCCAAAAGCAAGATAGCATGACAGTCTGCCCAGATACATCAGTCACACAGGGCTCAGTGATAGGAAGTGGTTGATGTCATACATGGTAGGGTCCCCTCAACAGGAGTACGAAGGCACTGGAATTAGATTTAGAGATGAACAGGTACTCTGAATTCTTTCTTTTTTTGTTTTATCTGTTAAAACTCTTTCTACTGAATGACGAATACTACTATCATCTCTATTGTTCTCCTTCTATGTTCCGTGCTTCTTCAGGACGATGGAGATCAGGGCTATTCGCAGTTAAATAGCCCCTAATATTGTATTTTTGTTATCTATACTAAATATGCGTTGTCGTGGAGTGAATATCGACTCGGAACGACAAATCGGGGAGCCGAGTTCGAATTCCAGTTGAATTTCTTTGCATTCACTTACGAACAAATACACTTGGGAAAGGTATTAATCCGTCTCTTCCCCCAGTTATGGGTTAAATAATATGACAGATTGGGTTCTATACCCTTGACTGGAAACTAGTCTACCGCAAAAAGCAATAGCAACCTACTGCGGGATAATTTTCTGCACAGTCAGTCATGTCTCCTTTTAGACATGATCGCCCAAAGCGTGTATCACGTATGGCACTTAACTGAATAAATTTACGTAATTTCAGTACTGCTTTGTTTGTTTCTGTTTATTTAAATCTCTTCTTCATCGTTGTCCAGTATTTACTGCCTTTCTTCTTAATCTGTGAGAGAATTGTTCAGAATTTACTGACATTCTTCTTAACCTGTGAAGAGATTGTCCGGAATTCACTGCCTTTGTTCTTAATCTGTGAAGAGATTTCCAACATTCACTAACATTCTTTCTAATCTGTGAGAAGATTGACTAATACTCACTGCCATTTTCTTAACCTGTGAGGAGATTGTCCAGCATTCACTGCCTTTCTTCTTAATCTGTGAGGAGATTGACTAACATTCATTGCCATTTTTCTTAAATTGTAGGTAGGTTGCCCAACATTCACTGCCTTTCTTCTGAGTCTGTGAGGAGATTGTCCAGCATTCACTGACATTCTACTTAACCTGTGAGGAGATTTCCAGCATTTCTTGATATTCTTTTTATTCTGTAAGGAGATTTTCCAGCATTCACTGACATTCTTCTTCATGTATGAAGAGATTGTCTAGAATTCATTGCCATTCTTTTTTATCTTTGAGGAGAGTGTCCAGCATTCACTGACATTCTTCCTAATGTGTGTGGAGATTGTCCAGCATTTACTGCCATTCTTCTTTATCTGTGAAGTGATTGTTCTACATTCTTTGCCATATAGCTGGACTGATACTCTGTAACAGTTAAGTACTCTACTTTTTTGTTTTGTTTCTAACGAAAGTTTTATGTTTCTTAATACATTGCTTTACTTTTTAAAAGACATTTTTTGCTATCTGAATCCGCCTTCGGATTTCAGTGTTTCATTAAAACATTTCCCAGATGTTTAAAATATTGAACTTATTTGATTTTGGTATCCCCAATTTATAATTTTTACGTTGGGATTTTGGTATCTCCAATTTATAATTTTTATGTTGGTATTTTGGTATCTCCAATTTATAATTTTTATGTTGGGTTGTTCCATTTTATGCCTACCGTGCTTTCTGGTTTGTTTTTGTTTTTTTTGTTTTTTGCAATTGATTTTTAGTCTTTTCTTCTCATTTTGTTTTCACTACCTTTTGTAGGAATTCTTGTAATTTCTTCTTTTGTGTTTGCTATCAACACTGTGTCATCTGCATATCTTATGTTAAGACTGTGGTTGCTGCTAGGAATTATAGTTCTTTCAGAACTGCCTCGCTGCATCGGTTGAATAAATGCGGTGAAACACACCCTTGCATTTTGATTTTTGTATATACCTTATTAAAGGCCTAATTTGTTTTTTAACCATTTATCTTGATAAAATAGTCCTTCCTTCTTGCTTTCCTTCACTACCATCAGTAGAAGCCTTTGTAGTTTTCTTCTTGTGTCTGCTATCAATACTATGATCTTCATGTCTATGTTGTTAAGATTCTGGTTACCAATAATAAATCCTGGTCGGACTTCTAATTCTCTCAGGATTGCTTCGCTGTATAGGTTGAATAAACCCGGTGAGACAGATCTTCGTCTTTTTATTTTTGTCTATACTTTATCAAACGCTTAATTTATTCTTTTAAACACTTATGTTGATGAAATAGTCCTTTCTTCTTACTTTCCTTCGCTAAAATTTGTAGGAGCTTTTATAATTGTCTTCCTGTATCATCTTCATAATAAATCCTGGTAGGACTTCTAATTCTCTCAGAAACGCCTCACTGGAGAAGTTGAATGAATCCAGTGAGAAGACAGATCTTTGTCTTTCATCTTTTCTTTTTCTACAGAATTTGTATAATTTCACCCCAAGCAAGGCAGTACTGCCACTGGTGCGTAGGGGATTTCATGAGAAGAGAGCGAAAGAGGAACAAGATACAGGTGTTGGAGAAAGGATGAGAGAAAGATGGGAATACTGGTGCATAGGGCGGTGTTTACGTGAGAGTACAGCGTGAAAGAAAAAGAACAAGATACAGTGGGTGGCGGGGGAAAGGATAAAATTTGATGAATTCGTTTTCTCTCCGTATGCAGGCGGCTTGCAGTCAGTTAAGTGCTATACGTGATACACGCCTGGGCGATCATGTGTCGAAAGAGACATGACTGGCTGGGCAGAAGATTATCCTGCAGTAGGTTGCCATTGCATTCTGTGGCAGACTAGTTGCCGACCAAGGCTATAGAACCCAATCTGTCCTGCTATTTACCCCATAACTGGAAGGAATAGACGGATTAATACCTTTCCCAAGGGTATTTGCGCGTAAGTGAATACAATGGATTCAACTGGAATTCGAACTCGGCTCCCCGGTTTCTCGTTCCGAGCCGATATCCACTGTAACACAACGCACATCCTGTGTTAAGTGTAACAAAACAAAAACAAAAAAAAAAAGAGAAAAATGATTGACCAAAACTCAGAGATAAAAATCATACAAATATTTAATTTACAAAAACATTAAATACCAATATTTACAAATATACAATTTTTGTTGCATTCAAAACATGAAACATAGAGTTTACTACTGGCGAGTGTTAAGAGGAGAGAAGGGAAAGGTAAGGTGTCAATTATCTTTACCTAGTTAAGTTGGAGAAGAAGAAGTTAAGTTCTATACTTTTTGGAAATCCTTAAATGAGTATATAAAGAATAATTATTAGTTCGGTCAATGAAAGAGTAAAAAATATGTATTTACCCATATAGTTCCAAGAGATTCTCTTTCAGGTTTTAGTTGGTCGGCAACTTCTTTCGGTTTGATATAAATCCTTGAATCAAAGTTGATAATGTCAGCAAATCCTGATAACAAATCTTTCAGGTTTTAGTCGGTCGACGACATTTCTATGAAATTCTTTCGGCTGGATATAAATCCTTGAATCAAAGCCGGAGTTGATAATGTCAGCAAATCCTGATAACAACTCTTTCAGGTTTTAGTCGGTCGACGACTTTTCTATGAAATTCTTTCGGCTGGATATAAATCCTTGAATCAAAGCCGGAGTTGATAAGGTCAGCACATCCTGTTAACAACTAACTATTCACTGCCCAAAACCTATTTTTATAGGGGCTGACATCTAATTTGCATATTTCTAGAACCTTTCAAATTCTCTCGAACCTACTGGAATTTTCTAGATCATTCTAGTACGTTCAAAATGTTCTATTTCTAATTTCCTTATTTTTACAACTACTTCATGAATTAAAACTTTTTTGTAATAACAAGTCGGACTCAATAGAATCCCTTACTACAACTTTTTAGACATTATTATTATTATTATTATTATTATTATTATTATTATTATTATTATTATATAAATGCATCCTCGTAACAGTACATTAAACTTTATAACATTTGTTACAGATTATTTATATCATAAATACAAATAAATTTATAAATTTTTAAAGTGCACACGGACTTTATGGACACCCTGTATATATCTACCGGACTCGATTATTCAAGCGAGAGATATTTTCTTGACAAGATTTCTCGATTATTCAGGCCAGTAAATATAAACAAATATACTTTTTAATTATAAAAAAGCAGAGTATCTACTCAAATATGAGTATCCATTAAAAATAATGTTTAAACAAATAAGTTAAAATATGTCGGCGTTAAACCATTTCGTACAAATTTCGTAAAATAAATAGAATGTATATTTATTTTTCATTAACAAATAATAAAAACAGGAGCATGTAATTCTTTTGCAGTAGTGGCAACTGCTTAGTCATTAGATACATAGTTAATGTGTATTTACATTTCGTTAACAAAATGGCGGTTGAGTAAGTGCAAAATTTATTGAATTAATTTTATCAGAGGCGCTAATATCCTGATCCGAATGTAGAGAAACGAATAAAGAAAATAAATTATGAAACCCGAAAAGAGTTTCTCGCGATTCTCTCTAGTGAAACTCTCTTCCATCCGCTTGTTTTCAGTCAAGTTTGATCTCGTAAATGCAATATTTATCGTTGTTATTTGTTTTCTTAATTTCTGTTATTGTTCTCTCTCCTTAAATAATTTTTTTCTCATTCTTTGAGTCATAGTGGCTTTATCGCCTTGCTTGAGGTGAAAATCATTTAAAGAGTGAAGTGGCTAAGGAAAATATTTTATGGCAATTCCTCAATGTTTATCTTTTTTCCTCCATCCTGTAGCTTCTTCTCTCGCACTTCCCGCCTGTGGAACTCGCTCCCTATTCTTGCTTTCCTGACGGCTACAACCTCCAGTAATTTAAATGCAAAGTCAATACTCATCTATTAACCACTGGACTCTAGCTCTCTCCCCACCCCCGTATGACCTTCCCTTTCTCTCCACCTATGTATCTGTCACCGCACCTGCTTTCTCAGCTTTCTATTGTTCCTTTCTAACTAGTTTGTACTCCTCACTTTTTCTAATTAATCTTTTTACATTTATGTAGCCCCCTGCACATCAGTGGCGTTTCCGCCTTGCTCGGGGTGAAATGATTAAAATATATATATATATTGTATTTTTTTTTATTGTTGTTGTCTCTTTTGGTGATGTTTTTGCTTTTATTCAGCGCCACTAGTCACTTAGATTTTCTGCTACAATTTCATTGTCTTTGAAATTGTGTATTTATAGCTTTCAATCCAAGTAAGCCATTTAGTGCATCATGTGGCCAGATCACGTGTCGTCCGAGTCCACATTGAATAACATCACGGGTGTAACCTAGACTCTTCCTTTCTCTATAGTACGTCGGGGGCTATGAAGTCAACGATTTCTACATGACGACATTGTCACTTGGAAATAGTCCACTCGCTCGAACAGTGACAGTTAGAAGAGACACGGCTACTGCAATAGTGACGTGAAACTCAGAAGAAAAAGAAACATATCAAATAAGCAACCATATCATAATTCTATTTGTTTGTTCGTCCTTTGGCTGGTTAACAAGTAACCGCGTACATTACACCCTGCCAATACCGAGGAAGTAATGGACTCTTCTGTTTTGCTCGCGAGAAAAGACCATATTGGAAACATGGTCTGGTTTCAAAGAACCTCATAGATAATGGACTATTCCGTTTTGGTCGCGAAGAAAGACGGAAACGTCATCAAAGACGCTGTCTGGTTTCAGTCAAAACCGAAAGAAAAAAAGAAGAAACAAATGTAAAAAGAGACACAGTGATAACGCTCTTATGTGATTAACAGTTGCTTTAGTTCAATTAAAACCTTTAAAATAAAAATAAAATTCATCCTTGATAATAGCTAAAGATACAGTAGAAAGCGCTTGGAAAAATAAAATAAAAATAAAATATTCGGAAAATTTTTATATAATTTATTCCCTACACCTTGTCTGTCATTTTTAACGAAACTTGCATGAAAGAGATTGTTGCCTAAACGCACAATTTATATATATATATATATATATATATATATATATATATAAGAAACATTAAGGCAGACACGTTATTTCATGGTGAATCGGAAGTATGGGCCTATTTCAGGCGAACAATCCTCAGCTTCTGTCTTTATTTTACAAAGGATTTTACACGAATATAAATAAATCCGGAAGCTGATGATGGTTCGCCTGAAATAGGCCAATAATTCCGATTCACCATAAAATAACGTGTCAGCCTTATATTTGCTCTATATGCATTTATATGCATATATGTTTAGAGCTCTCTTAGAGAGTTATCCTACCACTGTATGTACAGGATACTCCTTTGGATTCTTCTATACCCACACTGCATGGTGATATATATATATTTGTGTATTTAAGCAGCAAATTTTCTTTTAGACAAGTCAGATTAAATAAATTACGAACATTGTGTCTGCTTATTTATTTAATAAAATCCGTTCATACGCACGGATAATCTTTCGCGCATTATAAGTGAAAGATGTCAAAAATGAACTATAACGTTGACAGACGTTATTATAATTCATCTCTCAATGTTCCCAAGTACTTTCAGTCTCCTTCCAACATCATCTTCAGGGGTGTAGTTGTGGTAAAAAAAAATTACCGCAAAACTGTGTTACTGAAAAATTACTGTATATTTTAATTTCTTGCTTCAAATATAACGGTTGATAAATTGCTTAGCGTTCATTAGAACGTGAAAATTATCAAAAATGGATCTTTTTTATATATTTTAATGTCATGGTCATGCACGTGTTAAAGCATAAAAACTGTTCTTTTATAAACATTTTAGAACATTACTACAGTATTCATAGCTGATTCTATTAATTGACGGCGTAAATTTTTTAATGAATATTGCTTCCAGAATTTGTAGCTTGCTTTTGTTGTTTACTTGGTGTAGGATAGTTGTATTATCGATCATTATTTTTTTATATTGTGAATGTAGACAGGAATGTTGTTGCAGATGTCTAGAAATACAATGGACTACATAAAAAAGTTGAGATTGAGACTATATACCAAAGTATAATTAAGCTACGTGAACAGCAGCTAATTACTACAGAATCAGAACTCCGGGATTCACTTAAAGCAGAATCTATAAAAGACAGACATGAAAAAAAATATATTCTTCTAAAATTATAATGACTTCACTGAATATTGATGCAAAAGAATTACGCAACCACCCAAAAATAGTAATTAAGAAAGCTGATAAAGCTAAGATCTTTGTTGTTTCAAACAAGTCTGACTACGACTCAAAAATAGAATGATCATACCAAATTTAAGAAAACTTACCAATAACCCTACCACTCGGCTAAAAAAAAAGACTAATAAATTAATCACAGCTAACAATGTGAAGCAAGACATTCTAAAACTTATCAAAATAATTATGGACTATAAACCAGGATATATATATATATATAATTCCTTGCTTAGTGTGTTAGCGTAGATTTTTTTTTCTCTCCTTAACACCCCCCACCTTGGTTTGTGGTCTGGTTAGTTAGTCCTTGTCTTGGTGGTTGTCTATTTATTTGGTTAATCTTTGGTTTTGCCTTTGCCCTGACGAGCCGTAGTGTGAAACCGCGGTAGGTTTTGGCTATCTTGAGATTCTTTGTATATATATATATATATATATATATATATATATATATATATATAATTTATTTATCTAAATGTTATTTTTAATGGATACTAGTACTTGAGTAGAAGCTTTGTTTTTTTTTATTAAACAAATATTTATTTATTTAAGCTGGTAGATGTAAATGATATTATATATTTATTTATTCAGCATGTGGATAATTTTCTAACAATATTTCTGGATTATTTAGACCGGTAGATATGAATAAATATACTCGAAGCAAAAGAAACTTGGTTCTACAGAAGGATGCTGAGGATACCATGCACGGAACTTGTGAGTAAAGACCAAGTTCTGGAGAGGACGCAAACGGAAAGTAAACATACTTAGCATCAGGAAAATACAGCTGTAGTTTCTGGGACACGTAATGAGGAGAGTGGGGTTGGAGAATCTAGTACTAACAGGACGGAAAAAGTGAAACGGAGACAAAGAAAAGCAGCGCGAGACATATTTGTTGAGCTTGAGTGAGTGGATGGCGGAGCGAGGTTTGGGAGAGATACCAAGAGGAAAAAGGCTAAGTGCGACAAGTGATAGGGGTAAGTGGTGGTCCATGACCGCCTACGTCCCGAAAGGACACGGCACATAAAGATATCAGTCTAACATGGTTTCCTTTTATTAAAGCTTATTCAGATATCGAAAGATGGATTTATACACTTCCTGAGATTATTTGGACATAAGTAGTAACGAACTTGACTGGAATTCGAACTCGCTTTATCTCTCATTCCGAGCCGCTATTCATTACACTACCCGCACATGACTGAGATCTTTCACAATTTTAATAGTTATTTTAAATATGATTTTAATGGCGCAGTGACACTTCCATATAATTCTCTTGTAAATAATGAGAAATAAATGCATTTGTCATAATGTACCTCATGTAGTTAACCTTGTGTCAATGTAGCTTGGTCGAAAAAAAAATTAATCAATATAATTTCTTTTCCATGACCATTCGTTACGCGCTTGAATTTCACAAAGACATCTGCAGATTTGTGAATCATCTAGTCAACCTAGAAGTCTCTTTCAGTGATATGCTAGTGAGTTAAGATGTGACTCGGTTTAAAGCTGATTTGATTAAAGCAGCCGATAGTTTTACAAGTGATGAGCATGCGCATTGGCATTTTAATGTATTAACTTGCATTTGGATATATAATAAGCTGTATAGCGCCGCTAAGACTGAGTTAGTATGTGTGGGCAGGAAATGTCGTATTTATAACAGAGCGAATGTTCTTGTGATTAAATGAAGGTCGATAAACGTTTCACTTTATGAGTATTTGTGCCCGTGTGTGTGCTTGTCAGGGTGTGTGTGTGTGTGGACGAGTTCCGCGGATGTTCAAGGAAAGCCTGAGTGAATTTAATTAAGCATTTCGGAGTTACACAGGATGTGTTTCTCTGATTACAGAGAAACTTGAGTACGGCAGGGCCCAGCGTCTCCTTACAAAATAGACGAGATTTAAAATCAAGAAAAGGATGAAAGATACGAGGAATATTTGTAAAAATGTTTGTTTTTCCAATGGCGGCAAAACTGAGGTGCGGCTGAACGGAGTAAGAAAATCGTAGATATTCGAAATCTAGCAAACGCTATCAACTGAGAAGAATATTTAAAACAATGCTTGATTTTCTGGTTGATACGAACCTAGAGTGCGACTGAACAGAATGCTTCCTTAGGAAAAAGTGAATATTTGAAATCTAGGAAAAGGTTAAAAACTATGGAATATTTACAAGATTTTTTGTTTTTGTTTTTCTAATTGAAACGAATCTTGATTTTGGTTAAGCAAAATGATTCTTCAGGAAATCGTTACCTTCTGTTTTTTTAATTCTTATTCTTTTATTCTCCTCTCTCCTTAATAGTATTTTTCTTATATTCTCTAACACTCAGTAACCTCTTGTGTCCTAGTGGCTTTGTTGCCTTGCTTGAGGTGAAATGATGAAAAAAAAATCGTCAGTATTTGACATCTGGGAAGCGGTAACAAATACGAGGAATATTTAAAAGAATGTTTGTTTTTTTGATTGAAGTAAATTTTGAGTTAGCTGAACAGAGTGCAAACAAGGCGATAATGCTGCTAAGACGCAAAGGTTTACTGAGAGTGATAGAGAATGAGAATAATTTAAAGAGGAGAAAAGACAATAAAAGAACAAGATTCAGTAATTTGTCTATACATTTGAGACGAAGTAGTATTTATATTATTTACATTGTTCGGACTATTGTCCTTATCTTTATTGTCATGTTTACGACGCTTCGGCTGTAGTACGCTCCGGCCTGCATTTGCTAGGCCACAAAAATCTCCTAAGTCAGCTAAGCATAGAAATGAATACAATATGGGGACCAGTAATACAGGTGCTAGAGAAAATCATTAGCATCAAAGATTGCAATATGAGCTTTGGTAAAATGGTTCTTAAGATATTAGGTTTATAAATCCTAGAAATTCATCCACTGATGTCCTCAAGGACACATGGTCCAGTAGATATAAGCGTTGGTTAGTTCTAGTAACTTGACCCAAAGAGTTGTGAATTCAATACCAGACTACAACATTGATAACAAATAGCTTAGAGAGTTAAGTTAAAGCGAGATAACTACATTCATACCCTTGAGAAAGTTATTAATCCGTCTTTTCCCTCCAGTTATGGGTTAAAAAATAGGGCAGGTTGGGTTCTATAGCCTTGGTTGACAGTCTACCGCAGAAAGCAATGGTGACCTACTGCGGGATAATCTTCTGCCCAGTCAGTCATGTCACTTTCAAGGCATGATCGACCAAAACGTGTATCATGTATGGCACTTTACTGACTGAACTAAATGGGTACCGGAAGTAGCATCGCACATAGAACGAGAATGGTATACTCCAGTGATTGAAATAAAGAGTTCAGTTCAAAATTCTTAGCACCTGAAGAAGGCCGGTGCATACAATGGCTGAAACGTTCTAAATACTGTAAGATTCAGTAACTTAGTAGGTGTCAGGGAAAGAAGAAACTGGAAGAGAGTTCCACAAGCGAGAAATAAAACTATTAGAATAGAACTTAGGGTTACATCTAGTTCCTGGGGTCTCAGCTGGTGGGAAGTGATTCATCCGGAAGAATTTCAGAATTAAAAGGGTTAGGGAAAGGAAGGACTACAAATAAACTGCAAGAAAACCGAATGCATGCTCATCAGCAAAAAGAGCAGCCCAAAATCCCAAATACAAGCGGTGATACTAAAATCAAACAGGCAAAAAAAAAATTAAATACCTGGTAAGTGTTCTAACAGAAGACGGAAAGTGCGACACAGAGATCCGAAGGCGAATTGGCATGGCAAAAGAAGCATTCCAGAAGCTGAGAAGAGTATTAAGAGACAGGAAAATTTCCCTAAAACGAATAAGGGAGTACTGGATTGCTCTGTGATGTCAGTTCTTCAATATGGCAGTGAATGCTGGACAATATCATCGAAGATGAAGGAAAAACTTGAAGCAACTAAAATGTGGTTCTACAGAAGAATGCTGCGGATATCATGGATCGAGCATGTGAGCAATGATGAGGTTTTGAAAAGAATGGAAACGAAAAGGAAATTAATACCGAGCATCAGGAAGAGACAGCTAAAGTTCCTGGGACATGCAATGAGGAAAGAGGGCTTGGAAAATCTTATACTAACTGGCCAGATATAGGGAAGTAGAGACAGAGGAAACCAGCGCGTAACGTACTTGACTGGCATGAGCGGGTAGATGGCAGAACGGTGTTGCGTGGTATAACAGGAGAAAGCGTGCTAAGAGCCATCATGGATAGGAAGACGTGGAAGACCATGATCGCCTACGTCTCGAAAAGTCAAGGCACATAGAAGAAGAAGAAGAAGAAGAAGAAGAAGAAGAAGAAGAAGAGTGAACTCTTGTTTGAAGAACTTGGAACCCATTATATTCACTTACGCGCAAATAACCTCAGGAAAGTTATGACTCCACCTCTTTCCCCCGCAGCTATGGATTAATAAGTAAAACTTGTATTACTAACTCATAATAATCTAAAAAAGTATATATAATATTCAGTTACGCCCAAATAACCCCAGGAAATCTATGGCTCTACATATTCTCTCCTTAGCTATGGATTAATTAATATGACTTGTATTACTAAACCATTATTATCTAAAAAAAATATATATATTCACCTACACGCAAATAACCTCAGGAAAGTTATGATTCAACCTTTTCCCTGCCCCCTCAGCTATGGAATAATTTGTAAGTATTGTATCAGTAAATCATTATTATCTAAAAAAATGTAGAAAATGAATCTATTAAACACTAATTAACCCATAGTCGGAGGGAGTAAATATGAATTCATACATTTCCTAAGGTAAGTGGCGTGTAAATCTCCGATTCACAATTCCGAGATATTATCTATTAAACCACCCGACTAGCCAAGCTTAGAGTACCTGGTATTCCAAATCGGTCACCCGTCTAGATACTGACCATTCCCGACATTGTTTAACTTCGGTGGTCGTCTATTTCGACGAGATGTGACCGTAAGCCTCTATTGAAACGGGATATCTCAAGATCTATTTGGAGGTCTTATTATCTCTAGTGAAATCGATGGTTGCACGGAAGCCGGTGTTTTAACAAGAATCTGTAATGTAATAGATCCCGACTTGGCAGCTCAGATACAGTCACCTTCAACCGGCGCAATGTGGCTTCCTTGTGTCTCTTCTACAAATACTTTCACGGCTTCTGCTCCGATGAACTTAGCTCACTGGTGCCTCCTATATTTAAATTTAATCGAGAAACAAGATTAGAAGCTAGGTCCCACCTTTTTCCTGTGAAACCAATAAATTGTAAATGCAAATTCTACTCCACCAGCTTCTTTTCTCGCACTTCCCGCCTGTGGAATTCCCTTCCATTTACTTGCTTTCCCGACATCTACAATCTCCAAGAATTTAAATGCAAAGTCAATAGTCATCTCCTATCTCACTAACCTGCATCCTCTCTCTTATGTTCCCTTCTCCATCCACTCCACTCTCATCAGTATTCTCATCCTTCTCTTACCCACTTCCTGACACCCACTATAACCTGTCACTCTTTCTCATAACTTTCCTCCTATGTAACCCCCCCACCCCCTGTAAAACAGTGGCAGCAAAATGCCTTGCTTTGGGCGATATGATTATAAAAAAAAACATTCCTATACTATTATAATCTAAATTTATTTATAAATGGAACTTTGTGTGTTTATGTGTCTGTGTGTTTATGTGTCTGTGTGTGTGTATCCGTTACCTATAGACTCCGAAACGGCTGAACCAATTTTCTTGAAAATTTACACAGTTGTACTATAAGCGTCTGCGAATGTTCTTAGCTAGGTTTTGTGTCGAGGTACCCCCGATAAATATCGAAAATCGATAATCGAAAAAATGGGGTTATAGAAGGAGTGGTCCGATTTTAATCAAATAGTGCAGAAAATCGATAATATATATATATATATATATATATATATATATATAAAAGGCAAGACGTTTGTGTGTGTGTCTGTTTATCTGTCAGTATGTCCTTTATACAAATCCACAATTTTTATCCGATTCTCACCAAGCTTCACACAAATATTTTTTAGCCTGAGTCTGAGCTCCAGGACCATGGATTAGTTTTAAAGCTGTCATTACACCCGAGCAACGCCGGGCTATACTGCTAGTGTGGATATAAATAGGGGATCAATTCTACATTACAATTAATATTTAAACTGATCCTTTACTCTATGGCCAGTCATCCTTCTCTTACCCACTTATTGACACCCCCTATAACCTGTCACTCTTTCTCATAACTTTCCTCCTATGTAACCCCCTGCAAAACAGTGGCAGTAAAATTTCTTGCTAAGTCATATAACCTAAGTCAGGGATTAGTAAGAGTCTGCATCCTTGATATTTTGCAAGTTTCTGCATTTGTGTGCGACAAGCAAGATGATTGTCTCGACCCGTGTTTGCTAGTCTGTCACTCGATCGATAGATTTCCTGATGTACGTAGCAACTAATTCAGTCCGAGCATTCCTATTTTTAAATCTTTGTATCCATGTGCGTTGTGGTGCAATGGATATTAGTTCTGCATGAGAAATCGGAGAACCACGTTCGATTTCCAGTTGTATCCGTTGCATTCACTTACGATCAAGTACTCTTGGGAAACGTATTAATCCATCTCTTCTCTCTCCAGCTATAGATTAAATAGCAGAACAGATTAGGCTATATAGCCTTAGTTGGCAACCAGAAAGAAATAGTAACCTACCAAGGGAAAAGCTTCTGTCTCGTCAGTCATAGATCGAAAGAGACATGATCGCCCAAGCGTGTATCCCGTATGACACTTAACTGACAGATCTGGATAAAATAATTGAATAGCAGGACAAATTGCTTTCTATAGCTGTTAGGACGAATAAAATATATTCCAAGGGAATTAGCCCCTTCCTGTTCCCAAACAGAGTACCTCCCTTTTTACCCCTGAAAGTGGGTACACACGAGTCACGTGATCAACGGCACATTCAGACGTGGGACGCATGAGGGAACAGACTTGGAATATGGCCGTCAACGGTTAAAAAATGCATCTATGTTCTTCTGCTCTAATGGTTGTGACACACAACCCGATAACTTGGGACTGATACCGTATGTACATATTTTGTAATGTTTCTCCATGTAAAATAAATGTATCTTCCAGTCAACCGTGGGTTGATATCTACTTTTCTTTTGTTCCCTGCATTTTCTCCACGTGCTGCACACACACACACACACACACACACACACACACACACACACACACACATTCGCCCACGGACCATAAGTCATACTGTAAATTAAGGCATTTTAGTTATGAGACAAAAACCACGTTCATAACAACTGGCGATGAGGAATTGGACTTTGAAAAAAATAAAATAATAACATAAAATAAATTATTAACGATTTATTTTGATTTTAAACAGTCAAACTAAAAAAAAAAAAGTCTATTCCTGCAGAAGTTCTGAAACAAATTTTGTCACAACAGCAAGAACAATTTGAAAGAGCTCAAAGCTGGCAACCACTCTATCACAGAAAGTAATAGCAACCTACTGCGGGAAAATCTTGTGCCTAGTCAATCATGATGTGAATGAGACATGATTGCTCAAACATGTATCACGTATGGCACTTAACTGGTTAATATCTTTGTTAAATAATGTCCTTCTGTGTTTATCCTAGATATTAAAGTTTTTTTTTCTTTTTTTGTATTTCTATTAATAAATAAATTTCAGAGTACAGGCGGGTGTCAGAAATTAATTTGAATTAGAGTCAGTCAGTCAGTTAAGTGCCATACATGATAAACGCTTTGATCGATCATGTCTCGAAAGAGACATGACTGACTGGGTAGAAGATTATCCCACAGTAGGTTGCCATTGCTTTCTGCGGTAGACTGGTTGCCAGCCAAGGCTATAGAATCCAATCTGTCCTATTATTTAACCCATAACTGGAAGGAAGAGACGAATTAATACCTTCCCCAGGGGTGTTTGTGCGTAAGTGAATGCAACGAATTCAGCTGGAATTCGAACTCGGCTCCCCGATTCATCGTTCCGAATCGATGTCTATTGCACCACAACGCACATGAATTAGAGGCCGTTCTAAAATATTCAAAATCTCTCGTCGTTAAGGAAAGGATAGGAAAACTATGGAATTTCTGGTCTGTCCTTAAACGAAAGGAAATTTTGTAGCAGTTGTTATTGGTGATTTTTTTAAGCTTTTTTTCTTTTTCTTTAATGCCGATAGACTTTTCAGATATTTCAGAGCGATCTCTCATTCACATTTGTACACCTAACATTATTTTTTTCTCAGCGTTCCTTTTCCTGTGTGCATAAACAAAGGGTCTTAAATGAAATCTCTACATTTGGCCTGATAAAATTCCAAACGGAACAAAACGTTTCGGTATAAAAGGTTTACCTAATCTCATTTCTTTTACTGTATTTGCAGACCAGACAAGAGAGTGAATCCCGAGTGTGAGTGTGAGTGAACCGGTTTACTCTCTTCATCCCTTGAGCTTTTCGAACAAGTGTAGAGGTTTATACATTGCTTCCTGTTTAAAATTGTGTTTCTGGTTCCTTCTGAAGTCTTTTCATTTTCTTTCATTCTCAGTAGACCATTGCGTCTTAGTAGCATTAACGCCTCATTTGGGGTGAATTGATTAATAAAAATAAAATAATTTCTTATATCTGAATTTACATATATATATATATATATATATATATATATATATAGTAAACAGCTAACCTAGAGAGCCAACGGACCTACCAAGGTTTCACCAACTTTCCCTGAAGATCCAAATTGGTGAAACCTTGGTAGGTTCTTTGGCTCTCTAGGTTAGCTATTTACTTTGTTTGCTCTACTTGCGTATTGAGCGCTTTTTGTTTTAGGTTTCTCGTCTCGTTTTTTTTCTTTGGGCTACGTACTTTGACTGATGTTCAAGTGCTTAGCTCGTTCTTTTTTATTACTATTTTTTCCTTCCGCGTAGTCACTCGGAGGGTTTTTCGGAACGAGTATAACTTTACATATATATATATATATATATATAACTTAAATTTAGTGTATCGAGGCAACAGATAATTTTCTAAACATATATTATTAAATATAACAGACAATGAATGTCTATTATGTTTAATCATGAGCCGTTCTAAACATCATATTTTGGATTTAATTTCAGGTGAAAATGAAGACAAAAATTGTCCAACATTTGGATATTTTTTATTATGCTGGTTCTAAGCTTTCGACTCACATAAGCCGTCTTCAGAGAGGTTACAGGGCCGTTAATATAAATGAAGACAGCTCATGTGAACCGAAAGCTTAGAACTGGCATAATAAAAAACATATCCAAATGTTACTTTTTGTTTGTTTTCACCTGAAATTATAGCCAAAGTTCGATGTTTAGAACGGCTCATGAACAGAATAGACATTCATTTTGTGTTATATTTAACAATATATGTTTAGAATATATATATATATATATGTGTGTGTGTGTGTGTGTGTGTGTGTGTGTGTGTGTAAATCGTTCAGTTCGAAATTCCAACGTATATCACCTGAAGAAGACCGGAGCGTACAATGGCTGGAATGTCCTCAATATGACAATAAAAATGAGGACAACAGTCCAAACAATGTAAATAGTATAAATAGTTGCAATACCTCATTCTAGAAATATAGACAGATGGAGACGGTTGCTTTCGTAATTCATTTGGTGAAATTATTTTTCATTGTCTTTGCAATGAGTTTTCAGGCGAGAATCAAAGAAAAATAATCAGAAGGACAGTAAATGACGATTAATATTGCATTAAAACCTTTAAAGATTAAAGTTGATTGGAAAGTATGGAGCTGGAAGGGTGTTCCACAAAATCATTAGCATAGAACCCACGGTTATATATAAACAACTCAACTGTAAATTGATGAGACATCATCCCCAGTCTAGTCAGTCAGTCAGTTAAGTGCCATACGTGAAACACGCTTGGGCGATCATGTCTCAAAAGCGATATGACTGACTAGGCAGAAGTTTATCCCGCAGTAGGTTGCCATTGCTTTCTGCGGTAGACTGGTTGCCAGCCAAGGCTATAGAACCCAATCTGTCCTGTTATTTAATCCATAACTGGAAGGAAGAAACGGATTAATACCTTTCCCAAGAGTATTTGTGCATAAGTGAATGCAATGAATTTAACTGGAATTCAAACTCGGCTCCCCGAGTTCTCATTCCGAGCCGATATCCACTGTACCACAACGCTAGTACTGCGCGTAAATTTATAAAGTCTTATGTGCCATAGCGAAGGGCTCATCTGACATAAAGATGCCAAGAATACCATGGACTGAACATGTGAGCAAGACGAAGTTCTAGGGGTTGGTTGTTTTGTTTTTATGGCAAATCAACCTCGGCGGGTCATTTATTGCCAACTAAACTTTATTTAATTATTTCTGGTAATACCTTTTTCTTTCAACAATTTATTGTTGTTTTTATATAAGTTTTGTGTCTAGTAATACATTTTTCTTTTTCGAGTATCAAGGTTCATTGCGATTTGTTTTTTGTTTTTTCTTAAGGGCAAGGTCCCCAAGTCCTACCCTTGTTATTTAACCCATAACTGGAGGGAAGGGACGGATTAATACTTTCCCAAGGGTACCAGTGCTTAAGTGAATGCAGGGTATTCAACTGGAATTCGAACTCGGCTCACCGATTTCTTTCCGAGCCGATATCCACTGCACCACAACGCACATTCGTCACTAGACGCTTTCAGCATCTAGTATTTCTAAGCGGTTACCCATCTAAGTACTGACCAGGCTCAACTTCGGTGATCGAGCGAGAACCGGTGTATTCAACGTGATAGGCCGTAAGCCAGCTCTAGGTGTAATGGCTACAAAACAGACACCTATGCGTGAATGCTGGACGAACTCCTCAAAGATGAGGAAGAGACTTTAAGCAACAGAAATTTGCTTTTGATGAAAGATGCTGAAAATACCATGGATCAAACATGTGAGCAACAATGACATTCTAGTGAAAATGGAAACAGAAAGAACATTTATACTTAACATTAGGAAAAGACAGTTGAAATTTCTAGGTCACATAATAAGTTTGAGCTTTGCTTAACTTCATATCAAACGTTGTGGGTTATTTAATGCCAAAATGTGGGGTTTTAGGATATTTTTGAAATGTTCGGTCATAGTGGGAAGGTTGATTTAACCAGGTTTTGAAGAAAATGTTGTTTTACTTATTTATATTGTTTCAGAAAACACAAGATGTTTTTTGGTTATGTATTTTTGAAAAGGTCCTTTAAAATGAAAGAAATGTTTTGTTTGTTTTGTTTTACGGCATATCAACTTCAATGGGTTATTTAATATCGACAAGATTTTTTAAAATAGATTCGTATGAATAGAATATGTATTCCTTGTAAAAATCAGTTTGTAGCGCAGGTTTCATTGACGTATATTTTGAAAAGAGTTTTGCCAAGAGTCAGGTGTATTACTGGTATATATATATATATATATATATATATATATATATATATATATATATTATTTCTCAAAAAAAATATTAATGGTATTTTTTTTTGAAAAATGTAATATTAGTAATATTTTTTAAAATAAATATATTATGTATTATGTAATGTTCTTCTCAAGAAAAGTATTGCTGTAATTTTCACTATAAAAATCCATTTTTACACTTTCATAGTGTTTTGATCCCAGTTTGGGGATCAAAGTATTTGCCCATAGCTGGAACCTTAACAGGTATTACCACCTCGGGTCAGGGTAGACCTGGGAACTACAGCAATTAAAAGGTGGTTTCATGCTCTTCAAAACTTCTCAATTAGAGGCCTTGCTGCCGGATGCAGTTTATCGACAAACCAAGGACACTCACTTAATGAGAGAAGAAGGCTTGGAAGATTTGAGATTCACATAATAGATTTAAGATAAGTGGGACAGAAAAAAAGGGACAAAAAAACGTGGAGAGCCATGATCGCCAACACCCTCAACGAACACGACATATAGAAAAAGAAATTTATAGGCACAGTAGACTGAGCGGAGCACGTCCCATTTTCATTTAAAACTACCTCCGATGTTTTCTAACTTGAAGATTTACTTTGGCTACAAACGCATAGCCATTGATTCTATCGGGAAAAGCCTTTAGCTGTGGTCCTTTCCCTCGGTCTAGAAATTCCACCGCCCAGCGATGCCGTTTCGTTGCATTGGCTGCATGCGTGGCTACAGAGCACAGTACAGTACATTGTGCTAGATTGATCCTACATTAAAGTTTATTTGCTTTTCAACCGGTCTTGTGTTTAATCCTACTTGGTGTCGAAATATCTTATTCGTCAGAAAGGCCTGGCGTTGAAAATGGTTTAGTTGCCGATGACCCAGCTATCCATCAAGTAGTACTCGGTTGTATGAAAACATTAGCGCTAGTATCCAGTAGTAATTAAAGACTACAATGAACAAATTACCTTTTCATAGTGCCATATATATCTGTTAAAGTATATGATGATTATAAGAATAGGAATAAAAATTGCCTACAATAATTCGAGCCTAGGGTACAATCCAAATAATAGATTACAAAGATCTCATGACAAGCCGGATTTACAAGAGATTCACCAAATTGCATTAAGTGGAATGTCAATCTACTCAAGAGAGTATTCTTCTTCTTCTATGTGCCGTGTCCCTTCAGGCTGTAGGCGACTATGGCTTTCTACGTTTCCCTATCCTTAGTGGCTTTAAGCACACTTCCTCCTGTAACCCCACTCAAATCCCACTCTGCCATCCACCTGCTCAGCCCCTTCAGATATATTATCCGCTGCTTTACTCTATCTTTCTTTCCCTCTATCTAACCTTAGAGTATCAGATTTTCCAAGCCTTTCTTCCTCATTACATGTCCCAAGAACTTCAGCTGTCTCTTCATGATGCTCAATATTAATTTCCTTTTCGTTTCCATCTTTTCTAAAACCTCATCATTGCTCACATGCTCGATCCATGATATTCTCAGCATCCTTCTGTAGAACCACATTTCAGTTACTTCAAGTTTTTCATTCATTTTTTATGATATTGTTCAGTATTCACAGCCATATTGAAGGACATACATCACATAGCAATCCGGAACTCTCTTCTTTGTTTCTAACGAAATTTTCCTGTCACTTAATACTCTGCTTAACTTCGTCCTTGGCCATTCTAATTCACTTTCGGATCTCAGTATCGCACTTTCTATCTTCTAAGTATTGCCAATCTAAAAACGACATTATAATATATGAAGATCGCACAAGAATCACTTAATATTGTACGAACAGAATCTTCATATTTAAAACCGTGACATCCTAGTTCTCGAGTATTCGTCTATTAAGTGATTGTATTAAGCGCAGGGAAATATTATTATTATTATTATTATTAATAATAATAATAATAAGGTAATAATAATTAGGTATTAATAATAATAATAATTATTATTAATAATAATAATAAATGCCACACGAACAGAACATGTTTTTTTTTATTAAAATGGCAGTCCGTGCGGATTGCAATGTAACATTAAAGGTTATCAAAAAGCTATCAAAATACAAGGATCTTGAAGTGAAAATCTCAAAGATGTGGTACATGAGGACATCAATAATTCTAGTTTAGTTGGAGCTCTTGATTGATTTAAAAAGATCGAATAGATTCATTGAGGGGATTCTTAGTCAGTTAAGTGTCATACGTGATACACACTTGGATGATCATGTCTCGAATAGACATGAATGACTAGGAAGATCTTTCAGCTATAGGTTGCCATTATTTTCTGCGGTAGACTAGTTGCAAACCAAGGCTCTAGAACCCAATCCTTCCTGCCATTTAACCCATAGCTGGAGGGAGAAGAGTAGGATTAATACCTTTTCTAAGGGTATTTGCGCGTAAATGAATGCGGGGAATTCAAGTGGGATTCGAACTCGGCTCCCCGATTTCTCGTCACTGCGCCACAACGCACATCCGATTCTTAGTAGTGCATGCTTTAAAGAAATACAAAAATTATATTCACAAGTCGAGCTCACACATTACCAAGGATTTGATCTGTGTAAAATGTGTTTGATCTCACGGTTTGTTTTTTTTTTTTTAAGTGAAAATGATCAGAGGAAAATGTCATGAACCCATTTCTGACTTGAGGTCTCTTATTGAAACCCGGAAGGAAATATATGTACAACAGAAATCCAAGAAAATGATTGAAATAAAAATAATATTAATAGTCATCTTATTAAAAATTTGCTTTGCTCTTCATTGATATTAGCACGACTTCATAAATAATGAATTGATTAGGTAGAAAGTCAGAAAATATATAACAAAAGAACTACTTTTTTCCAGTAATTGGAGTAGATAGACTAAACTATCGCCCGGTTCACACTCCACCCACGTCTATTGTACAGGTGTAGAGGCTCATCCCTTGTTCCCTGTTTAAGATGTGGTTTCCGGCTTTCTCTTTTCCAATCTTTTCACTCTTATGTAGCCCCCTGCACATCAGTGGCGTTACTGCCTTGCTCGGGGTGATATGATTAAAAAAAAAAAGTGAGAAAAAGAAAGAAAGAAAGAAAGAAAGAAAGATGTAGTTAATGATTGTTTTAGTAAAATGGGGAAAACACTTGGATTTCAAATCTTCTCATTGCAATCTGCAGGGACTGCCATTTTAATAAAAAAAAAGCACATTCTGTTCGTGTGGTATCTATTATCATTATTACTATTATTATTATTAATATTATTTCTCTGCCCTTAATACAATCCCTTAATGGGCCAATACTGGAGAACTAGGATATATCACGGTTTTAAATATGAGGTTTCTGTTCTAACAATGTTAAGTGATACTTGCGCGTTCTTCATGTGTTATATATATTTTTTTTTTCATATTGGTAATACTCTTTTGAGTAGATCAACATTCCACTTAATGCAATTTGGTGTGTCTATTGTAAACCCAGGCTGTCATGTGATCTTCGTAATCTACCATTTAGATTGTACTCAAATCTCGAATTATTATAGGCAATTTTTATTCCTATTCTTATAATTACCCTCTTACTTCTTAAAATAATGGCCAGGATTCATATTTACTATTTTATTACAATATTCTGTTTAAGTTGTTAAGCTCGAATATGCGCAAAAATATTCGTGGGAGCGACACAAGGTCTGAACGAAAGAGTTGCTCTGCACAGAAGTAACATTAAATTGTACGTTTCCCAAAACTTACACCAATGTAGTGGTGGTAAATTCAGAGTAATGCTTATCTACTAAAATGCAGACTATGACACGTTCATGATGCAGAAAGAAACATTTATAAAAATAGAAGCCTTCCCTCAACAAAATAACATGAAATAACTAACACACGCACACACACGCACTAAATTCAAACGCTCTCTAGATTAAAAAAATTACGAGCCACTGCGAAAAATAGTAATTCTGGATTCTGGATTCTGACTGGACAAAGAACAGCAAAGCGAACTTGATGACCCGTGTCATATTTCTTATCACTATAAAGTAGAATTGCACATTCGCAAAATTGAATCAAAATCACTGAAATCAATTTTGAAGAAAAAGACGAAATCAAATTTCGCGAGTCTGTGTAAAAAATTTTCTTGACACAGAAAAGTGAGCGATTCTCAAAACTGAAAAACAAAATTAACAAGCCGACCTGAAAATAGCCAGCAAATGAAAACGCACATATATGAACTTTCTAACCTGCTCACTGATCATTTATCTATATATACACACTATTTTCGGCCATCAGAAAGACAAACGGATCTCGTTATGTAAAGTCACAAATTTATTCACCTGAAGAGAATCAACTTTGGACTCGAAACACGTATAGTGACACAAATACTATTATGGACACTTAATGTATTATGCAAAAGGCAATTAATATTAATAATGATAATGACAACAATAAATGTACCCTTTAAACAAAACGTTCACGGCTTCTTACACTTTTTTCACCTATGTATATATATATATAGCTTTCCTGTTCACATCTATTCGTATGGAAACTCAAAAAAAAAATTTTTCATTTTAACATCTCGTGACATTGCATTACACATGAAGGAATTCTAAAACTAAAAATTTTCTGTTCATCTTTTTGAATGATTTGTGAGCATTTTTATAGTTGCCAACACTGTTTGTTTATAGATACGTAGTTTGAAATAAAGCTCATTTAGTCTTTTTGCCTTGATAAAGTCCATCACAGGACGAAACGCGTAGGCGAGTAAAATAGTTTTCCTCTTGTCTTCTTTTTATCTATCTATCTATCTATCTATCTATCTATCTATCTATCTATCTATCTATCTATCTATCTATCTATATATGTGTGTGTGTGTGTGTGTGTGCGTGTGTGTGTATGCATTCCAGTGTTACTTAGTTGGTAAACTGCTCTCTCTCTCTCTCCCCCCTCCCCCCTCTCTCTCTCTCTCTCTCTCTCTCAAAAGAAAATCACAATTTTCATAACCTATTAGCTTCGGTGGGTCACCATATGTACTGCAGCGAGAATAACGAGTTTTTCCTGTGTATCGATTGACTTGTTTTTTTACAGCTTATCAACCTTTTGTAGGTTATTTAAAGCCAGAAAATATTTTTACATTGTAAGAATTTCGGGGAGATAATTATGATTTGCTGATACAAGTCTTACTGAACTAACACCTAGCTGGGGAGGGAGGTGGATTCATGCCTTTCCCAAAAGTATTTATGCAGTGGATATCGGCTCGGAATAAGAAATCGGGGAGCCGGGTTCGAATATCAGTTGTATTTATTGCATTCACTTAAGTGCAAATACTCTTGGGAATGTCTTCCCTCCAGTTATGGGTTAAATAACAGGACAGATTGGGTTCTCTAGCCTTGGCTGGCAACCACTCTACCGCAGAAAGCAAAGGCAACCAACTGCGGAATAATCTTCTGCCAAGTCAGTCATGTCACTTTCGAGACATGATCTCCTAAGCGTGTTTCCCTTATGGTACTTAACTGACTGACTGAATATAAGGAACCGACTGGCATTTAAGCGCGATTTTTTAGTCTCCAGTATTCCATTACACACCTGCACTTCCAATATTACAGCACCTGTTATTCGAAGCTGTCACCCATCTAGGTTGTTACCATACTCAATGTTGCTTAACTTGTGTCAACGTAATAAGGCCGTAAGTGTGCAGTGTATAACTGTGTGCTTCACTATAGTGATGTTGCTGTACTATATTAACTTAGCAATTAAAATATTAAAAACATATATTATTATTATTATTATTATTATTATTATTATTAATAATAATAATAATAATAATAATATTTTAAGTGCCGTGTCACTTCAAGATGTAGGCGATGATGTCTCGCCACATTATTCTATCCCTTGTAGCTCTTAACACATTTTCCCTTAGTATTTCACCCAAACCCCGCTCTGCCATCCGCTTGTTCAAGACCATCAAGTATGTCACGTGTTGCTTTCCTCTATATATATTCCCCCTCTATCCGTCTTGTTAGTATCCGATTCTCTAACCCCTTCTTCCTCATTACGTGTCCCAAAAACTTCAGCTACCTCTTCTTGATGTTAAAAATATTTACTTTTCATTTCTATCATCCCCAAAACCTTATTATCCTCAGCATCCTTCTGTAGAACCAAATTTCTGTTGCGTCGAGTCTTTCCTTCATTAGTGAGGAGAATGACCAGCATTCGCTGTCATATTGAAGGACAGACATCACTTAACAATCCAATACTCTTTTCTTTTTCTTTTTTTTGTTGCCAACGAAATTTTCCTATCTCTTAATATTCTGCTTAGTTTTTGGAAAGCGTCATTGGTCATCCAAATACGCCTTCGGATCTCAGTGTCACACTTTTTGTCTTCTGTTAGAACACTTCCTAAGTATTTAAATTTATGTATCTCTTGATTCTGTATCCCTAACCTGTAATTGTCATTTTAAACTCATCTTTTTGCTGATGACCATGCATTCAATTTTCTTGTGATTTATATTTAGTCCTTTCTTCTTTCTCGCTTTTCTTTGCTATCTTCTGTAAGAGGTCTTTTCCGCGTCTGATATCAACACTGTGTCATCTGGATCTTTTTTCGAAAATGCATATTGGCAGATAACCTCATCTGACTCATAAAAAGAATTATACTTGTCTTTTCCTGCTTCAACCTATACATCTTCGTGTCCACCCATATCCATCTGGTCATAAAATGTTACCCGACAAGTGGTGCCGATTTCTTAACATTAACTTTTTAAAAGTAACCTCCCTAAATAAAAAAAGGTCCTACAACGACTTTTCATTCTCAACCCATCTCAACTGACTTCCGTACGTTGTATCTTTTTTTTTTCTCCTTCTGAAACAACTAAACTTACTATATTTACAGACTCAGACGAATTATTTCCTATGTACTCAGCGTGCTGATCAGCTTGGCCGAGAGGACTAGGCGACAGTCATTAGATTGTAAATATAGCACACATGGTCTCGAACCCCATTCACGACCCTGTAAATATTTTAGAGGATGTGCGTTGTGGAACAGTGGATATCGGCTCGGAACGAGAAACCGGGGAGCCGAGTTCGAATTCCAGCTGAATCCATTGTATTCACTTACGCGCAAATACCCTTGGGAAAGGTATTAATCCGTCTCTTCCTTTCAGTTATGGGTTAAATAATAGGGCAAATTGTGTTCTATAGCCTTGGCAGGCAACCAGTCTACCGCAGAATGCAATGGCAACCTACTGCAGGATAATCTTCTGCCCAGTAAGTCATGTCTCTTTCGAGACATGATCGCCTAAAGGTGTATCACGTATAGCACTTAACTGACTGAATGTCATTGTTGTTCGTATAAAAGCATTTCCGCTGCTTTATTTTCTTATTTCTGTGTGCCTCGTTGTTGGTAATGGTTAACGAGGATAGTATAGTTACTCATTACTACTAAATAGTGATTTTGGAAATACCAACAAATTACCTACTTTTTGTTATTTAAAACAGTTTCTCTTTTTTTTTTCACTTTAGCTTATATTCTTTTTCTTGTTTTTTTCATTTTTATTTTCTTTTATTTTTTCCTTTTCATTTTCCTCCTTCTTTTCATTCTTTTTCTTTATCATCTTTTCCTTTTTTTTTCTTTTTTGTTTTTTTTTCTTTTACTTTGCTTCTGTTTTTATTTTCTTCGTCTTTTCTTCTGTTTATTTTTCTTCTGTTATTCTTTTTTCTTTTTCCTGTTTTCTTCTTTTTCTTTTCTTTTTATTCTTTTCGTTTTCAACCTTTTTTTTCTTTTTCTGTCTTTTTCTTTTTCTCCTATTTTTTCTTTTCCTTCTTTTCCTTCTTTTTACTTCTTCTTTTTAGTCTTTTTTCATTCGTCTTTTTCATCTTATTGTTCGCTTATAAACAGACGTACGCAGTTCATCAGCCGCTAGGCGACATGCCCAACTGGTAAAGAACAGGCAAATAACAAACAAATTTGAGGCACCGAACTGGGTATTGATAATCTTCATTCCCAAGACAAAATGGAGTTCTAAGTTAGATTAAAATCATTAGTTTTAATTTAATACCAATTATATGAAACATCTTCTTCTTCTTCTATGTGCCCTGTCCCTTCAGGACGTAGGCGATCATGGTTCTCCATGTCTCCCTATCCCTTGTGGCTCTTAGCTGTCAACCCCCGTTCCGTCAACCACCTGATCAGGCCCTGCAAATATATTATCCGCTGCCTTCCTCTGCCTCTCTTTCCATCCAGATGTTCGTGCATTGTGTTATTTACTAAGTGTAGCTTATGTGTGTCACAAGTGAGGATCGAACTCACTACTCAATCTTATTTGATCTAGCGACACACGCTTACTAAACATTACACCACGTCGAGGCCTTGCGAGCATGTATGTGTGTGTTTTTACGTATGTATTTTTGTGTGAGAGTGTATGCCTATATGTGTGTGCGAGTGAGTGTTGTTGGGCGCATATGTATGTGTAGACATGTGTATGCATGTAATCTTATATGTGTGTGCATATGCATGCGAGTGTAGGGGTGTGAGTTTGTAGGTGCTTGTGTTATAGTGCGTGCGTTTGTGCGAGCATGTGTGTGTATGTATATGGCTGTGTATAGGTGAGAGTTTAATCGTGTGTAGTTGCGTGTGTGCGCCTGTGTATATTTACGTGTGCATGCTTGCTCGTCTTTGTATATGTGTGTTTATGTATGACGTGTTCGTGGGAAAGTGAGTGTGTATGTGTATGCATGTATGTATGTGCAGGTGTGTTTGCTGCGAGTTTATGTGCACGTATGTTTAATATGTGGAGGATCTCTTCGGTCATCCACTCGTTTTTCCTTCTGCGTCTGATTTCTTTTGGGGCTATATTGTTCGCTGAGGTCACCGTCGCTTCTTTTAGTGAATCCCATCAAAAAATAACGCCAAGACATGGAGCAGAGTACAAGAAACTTCACAGGGAGATAAGGAACAAATGCAGACAAGCCAAAGAGGAATGGCTCAACAACAAATGTGCAGAAGTAGAGAGACTGAGCAGGACCAACAAAGCAGAGATGCATTAAGAGATAAGAGAACTGACAGGACAAAAAATCTGTTCCTCAACATGATGCATAAAATCCAAAGATGGAACAATCATATTAGAGAAAGAGGAAATACTCCAGAGATGGAAAGAATATATAAAGGACCTTTTTTGCGACAAGCGAGAAGAACCGAGAATACACAAGGAGATGGAGGGACCGGAAATACTAAAATCTGAAGTGGAAGCTGCAATGGCCAAAATGAACAGAAACAAAGCAGCTGGTCCAGACGGCATAGTGATAGAGCTGCTGATAGCCTTAGAAGAATATGGCATAGAAAAAATTACCGAGATAATAAACGAAATTTATAGCAGCGGAATAATACCAGACGACCTATGCAAGTCGATATTTATAGCACTGCCGAAGAAACCTGGTGCAAACGAGTGTGAACTACACAGAACTATCAGCTTAATGAGTCACATTACAAAACTGATTGTCAGAATCCTGATGAATAGAGCGAGAAGAAGAATCAGGCCAGAGATAGGGCAGGAACAGTGCGGGTTCGTCAAAGACACTGGAACAAGGAACGCCATATTCATGATTAGAATGCTCTCCGAAAGGGCAATACAAATGAAGAAAGACTTGTACCTATGCTTCATTGACTATCCGAAGGCATTCGACAAGATACGACACAAAGAATTGATGGAGATGCTCGGCAGCCTCGACATTTTCGGTAAAGACATAAGAGTAATCAAGAATCTCTACTGGTAGCAAACGGTCTGCATACGGACAGGTAACGATCTCAGTAGATTTACAAAGATAGAAAGAGGAGTAAGACAAAGATGTGTCTTTTCACCGGATTTGTTCAACCTGTACAGCGAAAATATTTTGAGGACCCGAGATGACACGCCAGGATTTGTTATTGGATGCCACAACTTGAACAACATAAGGTATGCAGATGATACAGTGCTGATTGCGGACACGGAAAGGAAACTACAAGACATCATACAGAAGGTAGCGGTGGAGAGTGACAAAAAAGGAACTACAAATAAACTTTAAGAAAACTGAATGCATGGTCATCAGTAAAAACAACAACCCAAAATGCCAAATACAGGTGAGAGATACCAGAATCAAACAAGTACAAAAATTTAAATACCTAGGAAGTGTTCTAACAGGAGATGGAAAGTGCGACACAGAGATCCGAAGGCGAATTGGCATGGCAAAAGACGCGTTCCAGAAGCTGAGCAAAGTACTAACACACAGGAAAATCTCACTAGAAACAAAGAAAAGAGTGCTGGACTGCTACGTGATGTCAGTTCTTCAATACGGCAGTGAATGCTGGACAATATCATCAAAAATGAGGACAAAACTGGAGGCAGCGGAAATGTGGTTCTACAGAAGGATACTGCAGATATGGTGGACTGAGCATGCAAGCAACGATGAGGTGTTGGAAAGAATGGCAACAAAAAGGAAATTGATACTGAGCATCAGGAAGAGACAACTGAAGTTCCTAGAACACGCAATGAGGAAGGAGAGCCTGGAGAACCTGATAACGGACTAGCCAGATAGAAGGAAAGAGAGACAGAGGAAGGCAGCGGATAATATATTTGCAGGGCCTGATTAGGTGGATGACGGAACGGGGGTTGCCAGGAGTAACTGGAGCAAACATACTAAGAGCCACAAGGGATAGGGAAACGTGGAGAACCATGATCGCCTACGTCCTGAAGGGACAGGGCACATAGAAGAAGAAGATGTTTCATATAATTGGCATTAAATTAAAACTAATGATTTTAATCTAACTTAGAACTCCATTTTTGTTTTCAATTTTTCGCCTTTTATTCGTTTAATTTTGAAATCGCCACATTTTTATTTTTGACGAAAGACAGTGAAATTGTAAGAATGTGTTTTTCTAAATATTTAAGATTATTATTAAGAAAATTGGTTTATATTGATTGTTTTTTTCATGTAGGAGATAAGCTCATAATATGTATTTTTCTTTATTCTTCTTAATAAATTAACATTAAACTTTTCCGTTTTCTTGCTGTTATCAACATTAAACTTTCCCTTTGATCTTCTTCCTCTTCTTCTAAAACTAACATTAATTTTTTTCCTTTTTCTTATTCATCTTAACATTAAACTGATCTTATTCTTCTCATTTTTCTTTTTCTTCTTCTGTTTCTGTTTCTCTTTCTTGTTTCCTCTTTTTCTTCGTCTTCTCAAATTAACATTAAAATTTTCCCATTTTTTTATTCATCTCAACATTAAACTTTCTCACAGATCTTATTCTTTTCATTCCCTTTTCCTCCTCCTCCTTCTTCTTCTTCTTCTTCTTCTTCTTATCAAATTAACATTAAGCATTTCCTTTTCTTATTCAACATTAAACATTCCCTCTGATCTTCTTCTCCTCCCTCTACGTCTTTTTCTTTCTTTCTTCTTCTTCTTCTTCTTCTTCTTCTTCTTCTTCTTATCAAATTAACATTAAACATTTCCTTTTCTTATTCAACATTAAACATTCCCTCTGATCTTCTTCTTCTCCCTCTACGTCTTTTTCTTTCTTCTTCTTCTTCTTCTTCTTCTTCTTCTTCTTCTTCTTCTTCTTCTCAAATTAACATTAAAGTTTCCTTTTTTCTTTTTCAACAGTAAACTTTCCCTATGATCTTCTTCTTCTCCTTCTTCGTCTACTTTTTACTTCTTCTTTATCTTCTCAAATTAACATTAAACATTTCTTTTTTCTTATTCAACAGTAAAATGTCCTTCTTCTTCTTCTTCTTCTTCTTCTTCTTCTTCTTCTTCTTCTTTATCCTTCCTCTTCTTCTTCTCAAATTAACATTGAACTTTCCTTTTTTCTTATTCAACATTAAACTTTCCCTTTGATCTTCTTCTCCTTCTTCGTCTCCTTTTTCCTTCTTTTTCTTCTCAAGTTAACATTAAACTTTCCTTTTTTATTATTCAGCATTAGACTTTCCCTCTGATCTTCTTATCCTCCCTTTTCGTCTTTTTTCTTTCTTCTTCTTCTTCTCAAATTAACATTAATCTTTCCTTTTTTTCTTATTCAACATTAAACTTTCCCTTTGATCTTCTTCTTCTCCTTCTTCTTCTTCTCCTTCTTCTTCTTCTTCTTCTTCTTCTTCTCAAATTAACCTTAATCCTTCTCTTTTTCTTGTTCTTCTCAAAATTAACATTAAACTTTTCCAATGATTATCATTGCTTTCTCTCTCTCAATCTTGCCAATATGACTCTCCTGTGAATATAACGTTTGTCGATATAACGCATATACGTTCACAAAGGCATTCACATGCAGAAAAACCTGTCCTTCCACGAGGGTCTTTTCTAACAAGCAGACTGAATTATGGGATGTTGCTAGGCACGCATTTGCATAGCGTCCATCGCGCCCACTTCATTTATACTTGATTTCTTGTGTGCATGAAAAAAAAATGGCCGATCCCCGCTGCTTCTAACACAAACCGCAGTATCACTATCATTCATTTATAGATTTTCATATAATGTTTCATGTCTTACTGGAATCTGATTCGTCTAATCAAGTTTTTGGCACAGCAATATGTTTGATATTAACTGTTCCACACGACTCAGATTCCAGTAGCATTGGACAACAACATTTTAGTTTTTCTTCTGAGTGGTGGGCACAGATCGTGAAAAAGAAATGCTTGAAAATTACAAAAGAAAATCAATTTAATAAGGAAAATAAAATCTGTTTAATAAGCAAAAGAAAATCATTTTAATAAGCAAAAGAAAATCAGTTTAATAAGCAAAAGAAAATTAATTTAATAAGCAAAAGAAAATCAGTTTAATAAGCAAAAGAAAATCAGTTTAATAAGCAAAAGAAAATCTTTTCCGTTTATTTTTTTATCTGTAGTTAACAACGACAAAAATGAAACACGCACAAATGCCCTTGAAAAAGGCAAGAATACCTCCTTTTTCTTTCAACCCAGCTATGGCATCCTTATAAAGCCCAATCTACTATTTCAATTTGATAATCACACAGAAAGCAGTGGGAAGTCGGTTTACTTTTCAAATACCGTATTTTCCGGCTTATAAGACACCTTTTTTCCTAAAAAATACCCTGAAAAATATGTATCTTCCAAGACAAATTTATCAGTTATCACGAGGGTTAACACCATGACATGGATGGTAGTAAGGATCATTTATTGTACATAACTGACAGTAGTGATAACTCTGCAGAAGATGGTTTGGAGTAGGGGTCAGTAACCCCCAATCCGCGGGCCATATCCAGCTCGCGAAGAAGATTTTTTCTGGTTTAGAGAATCCAGCAGTGAAGCGTTTTTGAGATTTGAGAATAAATAAGATTTCTTTGTTTCGTATTTTACATGCATATTTTTAATTTTTTAAATTTATTCTGAGGAAAATAAAACCATCCTTGGATAATGAAAGGTGTATAGTATATTTACTAGCCACCAAAAGTAACTAGTATGTCATTGGCATACAAACAAAACCGGACGAGTTATGAATGTAAACAATACGTGAAGGACGCATGGGGAATGTGTTGTTGTATGAGAATTGCTTTTTTCCTAAAAAATTTCTTTCCAATATTAAGGCTCATCTTCCAAGCCGTAGTACCTTGTAAACCGGAAAATACGATGTCAAAACAATGCAGATTTTGAATGTCACATCAAGATCTCCACAGCATCCTTCTCTTTAATATTTGTGAATTGCCATGACCTCCTGGGTAAGATGGCGGAGTGATTGCCTTCTATGCCGGTTTTGTCCTTCTTCTAGTCTAGCTGCCTCCAAAGTCTAGATAGCCCAGTCTACCACACATTAATCCTTATTTGAGGGAGAAGAGACGAATTTATGCCAATTGTTATATGTAGACTATTTTAAATACAGTATCTCTTCAGGACGCTGGCAATCATGGGTTGCCACATAATTTTTTTCGTATGTGTAAATTGCTAAGAATTCGTGGGAAAGACAGTGGATTTTTTCCCGTTAACTCCTCTACGAATTCTGAATTCAGAGTTGTCCTTCAAATAGACTGACCGCCAACCAAAGTTACAGAACACTTCCTAACCTTCTATGAAAACCCATAAGAATGGATGAAAAGTTACATTTGGTAGATATAGATTTTTTTTATCCTGTCTCTTCAGGGCGTAGAAAATCATGCCCTCTCCAGCTTCTTTTGCTTTATTCGATAATTTCTAACACATTGTTGGAAAGATAAGTGAAGCAGTTTCCTGTTGTTTTCTTCACGGGTCTTGAATTCAGATTGGTCCTTATCTTAGACTGGTCGCCAACGATGGCTAGAGAGCACAGTGTGTCATGTGGTTTAAAGTACTCGTTCAGTGAGAAGAGGCAGGTTCATTCCTTTCAAAAAGGACATTTCTATGAGATTGAAAGCAACGGCATCAACCAGAATTTGAACTTGGCTCGCAGGTTTAACTTTCTGTTAGGCTACCCACACCTCTAGTCAGACACAGTTTATAGGAAATGAAACCGCGGAGACCCATTATCACCTTCGCCCTGAATAATGATGTCCTAACGGTACTGGAGATGGCCAGTCTTTACTTTTCAGCTTGAAAAGAATTCAATATCGTCTACACGGTCTTATAGGGTCAGTCCTATTTTCCACACTGCAGCCTCTTTCCCCACAGATGCAAAGTCCACAATCCCGTCCAGAAGCGTTCCATTCTTTTTACTTCCGCCAGTTCAGATCTTTAAACGTTACGTCCACGGAATCGATTCACCTTCATTTCTTCAGTTTTCAAATGTCAGATGAAAGTTCTACTCAAACAGTTTCCCCCACCTCAAGAACTGCCAATTTGTGAAACTGACTTCAAATTCACTGAACATTGCAATCTTCAAATGAAGTGTCAGTTGATATCTATCCTTCTTATCCTGATAATTTCTACTTCCGACCATCTCCTTTTTTATTCTTTTCATGCACCACATTTATCATTACCATTTAAATAATCATCTTCTTCCTTGTGTAACTCTCGAGCCTTGTATTTTGTGAATTCTAGCATTAAAAATGAAATTGCAACAGTGTGATGAGTCCGTAGCCCTATTCCTCAGAAGTGAGTCAAATGCTACTTAGGTAGAAAGGATGTGAGTTCTTCTTCTTCTTCTTCTTCTTCTTCTTCTTCTTCTTCTTCTTCTTCTTCTTCTTCTTCTTCTATGTGCCCTGTCTGTTCAGCACGTAGGCGTTCTCCTATGCCTTGTGTCTCTTAGTATGTTTGCTCCTGTTACACCTCACAACCCCCGTTCCCTCATCCACCTGATCAGGCTCTGCAAATATGTTATCCGCTGCCTTCCTCTGTCTCTTTTTCCTTCTACTGGCCAGTCAGTATCAGGTTCTCCAAGCTCTCCTTCCTCCTTGCATGTCCCAGGAACTTCAGTTGTCTCTTCCTGATGCTCAGTATTAATTTCCTTTATGCTGACATTCTTTCCAACACCTCATCGTTGCTTGCATGCTCAGTCCACGATATCCGCAGCATCCTTATGTAGAACCACATTTCCGCTGCTTCAAGTTTTGTCCTCATTTTCGATGATATTGTCCAGCATTCGCTGCCGTATTGAAGAACTGACATCACGTAGCAGTCCAGCACTCTTTTTTTTTTTTTGTTTCCAGTGAGATTTTCCTGTGTGTTAGTACTTTACTCAGCTTCTGGAACGCGTCCTTTGCCGTGCCAAATTCGCCTTCGGATCTCTGTGTCGCACTTTCCATCTCCTGTTAGAACACTTCCTAGGTATTGAAAGTTTTGTACTTGTTTGATTCTGGTATCTCCCACCTGTATTTTGCATTTTGGGTTGCACCTTTTGCTGGTGACCATGCATTCAGTTTTTTTAAAGTTTATTTGTAGTCCTTTTTTGTCACTCTCCACCACTATCTTCTGTAGGAGGTCTTGTAGTTTCCTTTCCGTGTCTGCAATCAGCACTGTATCGTCTGCATACCTTATGTTGTTCAAGTTGTGGCCTCCAATAACAAATCCTGGCGTGTCATCTCGGGTCCTCAAAATATTCTCGCTGTACAGGTTGAACAGATCCGGTGAAAAGACACATCTTTGTCTTACGCCTCTTTCTATCTTTGTAAATCTGCTGAAATCGTTTCCTGTTCGTATGCAGGCCGTTTGCTGCCAGTAGAGATTCTTAATTACTCTGATGTCTTTCCCAAAAATGTCGAGGCTGCCGAATCGTTTTATTTATTTATTTATTTAGATAATGGAAGTGCTATGCAAGAAAACAATATTTCCCGTTTTCATTTACCCCTTATAGGCATTATGACATCCATGCTATAGTAACACGTTAATACACGGACGGAACCGAATAGCTCAAAGAAAAGGAAAAAAACGAATATTCTTTGTTCTCAAGGAGATTTCTGTCCTGCTAAATTATATACAAAATTATATACAAATATTTACACTTGTTCCAAACAGAGAAACCATAAGAAATGTATACAACAACAAGCAGTATGATTCTCATTTGATTTTTTTTAGATTGTAAGAATTTTTGGAATGGAGCTAATAATGATTTAATGTTACAAGTTTTACTATTTAACTCATAGTTGGTGTGGGGAGGAGAGGTTGATTGATACCTTTCGCAAAGATATTTGCGCGTAAATGAATATAACAAACCCAGTGTGAATTGTATCACCGATTAAAAATACCGAGCCATAATCCATTACACCACCCGCACATCCAAACATACGGCACCATCATTTAATTTCACAAAATTATATATGCGTGGGGTGAGAATAGAGGTCTTTTTTCTTGTTTTCTAAGGCTTATCAACCATTTGCAAGTTGTTTAAAGTCAGATAATATTTTTAGATTGTAATAATTTCGGGGGAGATAATAATATTGATTTAGTTATACAAGTTTTATTAATCAATCTATAGTTGATGGAGGAAAGAGAAATGGTAGATTCATGTTTTTCCGCGTAAGTGAATATAACGAACCCAACTGGAACTGGAACTCGTCTCACCGATTAAAAATCTCTAGTCATCTATTACAGAACCCGCACATCCAAGCTTACAGCACCTGGTATTCCCAAACGGCCACACATCTAAGTACTGACCAGTTTCGACGTTCCTTTAATTCGGTGAGCATAGAGGAATCTATATTACAATGTGATATAGCCGAAATCTCAATGACGTTCAGGTCTTCTAGAGATAAAAGTGGCCAGTTCTGCTCTTCAAGATACTTTTAGGCGGGCAGAAGATAAGACGAATTTTTGTTTTTTCATGGACGTTATTATTCGTTCTTGACATTTTATTTATTGACCTTAACCCTTGGCTTTTCATAAGCATCTTTTTGGGGTTGATACCTCGTAAGTTCTTCAGATCAAATTTGATTACTTTCAGAGGGAATATATATACGGGCCTTATATTGCGAAATGTCTGCCAGAGACGATTCTATTTTAAAATAAAACAAAAGAACAAGAGGAGTTTATTTCTAAGAATATATCTCTCTCTTTCTCTTTCTTTCTCTCTCTCTCTCTCTCTCTCTATATATATATATATATATATATATATAAATGTAAATGTAAAGTTATACTTGTTTCGAAAGCTTCAACTGGAAGTCATGAGTTACCTCCCTCTAACCCTGCAAGTTACTTGCTCATCACGAGTACATACGCGGAAGGAAAAAATGGTAATAAAAAAAGAACGAGCTAAGCACTTGAACGTCAGTCAAAGTACGCAGCCCAAAGAAAAAACCCGAGACGAGTAACCTAAAACAAAAAGCGCAACTTTCCCTGAAGATCCAAATTGGTGAAACCTTGGTAGGTCCGTTGGCTCTCTAGGTTAGCTATTTACTTTGTTTGCTATATATATATATATATATATATATATCCGAATCAGTTAACTGCCATACGTGATACACGCTTGGGTGACCATGTCTCTTTTGAGACATAACTGACTAGGCAGAAAGACAGATTTTCTCGCAGTAAGTTACCATTACCTTCTGCGATAGACCGGTGGCTACCAATCTGTCCTGCTATTCAACCTATAGCTTGGGGTTGGTTTGGTTTATTTTTCGGCTTATCAACATCAATAGGTTATTTACTGCCGACAAGATCTTTACAATACATTCGTATGAATAGAATATAGATTCTTTGTAAGAACTCAGGTGGTAGATCAGCTTTCTTTGACGTATTTTTGTAAAATGGCTTTTGTTGAGACTCAGATGTATTACTGGGAATATTTTCTCCTTCAAAATTATACTGCTAGCAATATTTTTTCCTTCAAAAATGTATTCCTGGAATTTTTACCATAAAAGTTCATTTTTATACTTTCATAGTGTTTTGACCCCAGTTTGGAAATAAACTATTTGCCCATAGATGGAATCCTAAAAGGTGCCACCACCCCGGGTCAGGGTGGACTTGAGAACAACAGAAATTAAGAGGTAGTTCTACGCTCCTCAGAACCTCACAATCAGAGGCCTTGCTGCCGGATGCAGTTTATTGTCATACCCAGGACCAGTAGTTGAAGAAATCATCCCATTTGTGCATAAGTAAATGAAACGAATTCGACTGGGATTTGAACTTAACTATCTGGTTTCTCGTTTGGGGCCGATATTCATTAATATTTGCGAACCGTACATTGCTCTGAGGAGCGGCAGTTGAGTGGCTTTTCGTTACGTTTTGGATTTTGAACTCAGAGTTTTGCTACTTCGCCACCCATTCTCCAAGCAAAGCTAAGGAACCTAGTCTGTTATGCTAATTAATCAATATATCGTAGAAAAGTTAGGATGTGTGTTGTGGTCCAGTGGATATCGGCTCGGAATGAGAAATCGGAGAGCCGAGTTCGAATTCTAGTTTAATTCGTTGCACTTACGCGAAAATACCATTAGGAAAGTTATTAACCCGTCTCTTCTTCCTCTTGCAGTAGTTTTTGATTGACAGTATTTACATTATTCGGACTATTGTCCTTATCTTTGTTGCCATTTGTACGACATTTCGGCCGTTGTACGCTCCGGCCTTCTTCAGGTGCTAGAAATTTCAAACTGAATCCTTTATTACAATCACTGTCCTTATATCCCAGTGGATATAGACGTTGGTTAGTTCCTGACTTGACTCTTAGAGTTGTGCGGTCAATACCAGGCTACAGCAGTGATGAGTAAGTAACTTGGGGGGTTAGAGGGAGATAACTCATGACTTCCAATCGAGGCTTTACGCAAGAATGATGTACTCTAGTGATTTAATTTATGATCATCTCTCTCTCTCTCTCTCTCTCTCTCTCTCTCTCTCTCTGAGCCATTCAGTCCAATTCCAGGGCCTTCTCACTCCTGTTAGGGGAACTACCATGGGTGACCCCAACCACTTCCTATCAGTGAGTCATGTGTGACCGAGGTATCTGGTCCGTCGCATCATCTTGACCCTACTTCTTTCCGACTGCCTTGATGCCCACTCTGATGCGGACAACCCGTCTATGATTTCCCTTCCATTCTGATGTCGAATCCAGATTTCTCTTTTTGTCTCGTAAGGTGTTGGGTTACGGCAAAAGTTTCTGGAGTGATGATGTTGAGCGCCTATGTCCAACTCCCATAAATCCTTACCGACAGAACATCTATATTCAGTAATTCATTCGTGACTGACTAGGCAAAAGGTTTTCCCGCCGTAGGTTGCCATTACTTTCTGAGGTAGACCGGTTACTAACAAAGGCTATTAAACTCAATCTGTCCTCCATGCATGCGATTCGTCCCCAAAATAAGTTATGGAAGATACTAATAAATCAAGTTTACCTGTCAGTTCAGCTATGGGTATTCAACCAATAGCTGAACTGACAGGTAAACTTGATTTATTAGTATCTTCCATAACTTATTTTAGGAACGAATCGCATACATGATAAATGAACTAACACACAAAAAGAAGAAAAAGGGCGGAGGACAAGGTTGCGCCTTTTCGACAGATTTATTTTTTTATTTTTTTTTTTTAATCATATCCCCCCTAGCAAGGCGGTAAGGCCACTGATGTGCATGGGGCTACATAGGGGTGAAAAGATTGGAAAAGAGAAAACCGGAAACCGCATCCTAAACAGGAAACAAGGGATGAGCCTTCTTCACCTGTTCAATAGGCGTGGGTGGGTTGTGAACCGGGCGATAGTTTAGTCTATCTACTCCAATTGAAAAAAAAAGTGGGAAGATTGGAAAAGAGAAAACCGGAAACCGCATCCTAAACAGGAAACAAGGGATGAGCCTCTTCACCTGTTCAATAGATGTGGGTGGAGTGTGAACCGGGCGATAGTTTAGTCTATCTACTCCAATTGAAAAAAAAAGTGGGAAGATTGGAAAAGAGAAAACCGGAAACCGCATCCTAAACAGGAAACAAGGGATGAGCCTCTTCACCTGTTCAATAGGCGTGGGTGGGTTGTGAACCGGGCGATAGTTTAGTCTATCTACTCCAATTGAAAAAAAAAGTGGGAAGATTGGAAAAGAGAAAACCGGAAACCGCATCCTAAACAGGAAACAAGGGATGAGCCTCTTCACCTGTTCAATAGACGTGGGTGGAGTGTGAACCGGGCGATTTTTTACCCGAGGTTTCCAAACCTGGGCGATATTGTACACTGGTAAGCAATTTCAACTGTTAAGCGGCGATGAACAACTGAACAGAAAATGGTAAGCGATTAGAAATTTCAGTGGCCGATATAGGGTCTTGAGCATTAAAAAGGCATTTCAACATGTTATATATTCTGGGGACCCACAGAATATAGTTGAATTTGAAAAGAATTTAGTCCTGTCGAAGGCGAAAACGAACACGCGATGATTTCAGTCGAAGCTGAAATGCAGAAAAATTAAACAGTATATTGTGAAAACAACGCCGGTTTTCAAGGTCATAAAATATAAACAATAGAATATAATTTAATTAAATCATTCAGTCAGAAGCGAATGTAATATACATTAAATTATTTCGGGTTATAAAGCAATGAATAGAAAAATGAATTATATTTTAGTAAGCCGACGAAAAATATGTTTTGGTTGTCAGAAACAATGAAATAAGCAGACATTGCGTCAGCGTGTTAAAGTTGCAAAAGATTTTAACAATGAAATTAACGATAACGTAATTACGTCAAAATGCAACTGGCCAAAGACAACAATTGGTGATTAGGCTTGCCCTGGAATTACGTAATTGGGTGAAGCTTGACAGAGCGTGAATTTATATGTAAGACCGGATTTTCAAATGAGATATGCAAAACTTGTATTTAAAAAAAAAGATAAATGGAAATAATTGAATCACATTCATAGAAAACACAAACATATACTAACAAACAGGGAACATGTTGTTATTTTCCATAGTTTTTAAAAGTGTACTTAATATTATCTGTAGCGAGCCATGTTTGAATACTACCTAAAAAGAAACAGACATTTCTGAATTCGAAACGGTGCAGATGATAGCAGGGAATCACTTAATTATATTTTCCAAGAAGTCATGGCAATTCACAGATAATAAAAAAAAGTATTCAGTATTAGACATAAAAAAAAATATTCAATGAATTTTTTATTACTTGCTAACGAGGAAAGATGACTTGGAGAATTTGGCACTCACAGTAAATATTGCATGCTAGGGGGATATAAAAAACAGAAATCAGGGTGTAAATGAATATAACACGGAGGAATATTAAGAGGACAGATATTGCTTAGAGCTACGTAGAATAGGAAGTTGTGGAGAGCCATGATCAGCCTACTTAACAAGCTTGTGTAAATGGATTGAAGAACACAGACTAGGATGGATAGTAAAGAGAGAGACACTGTTTAGTACTAGAAACTTGGGGAGACATTTTTGAAAACTGATTGATTAATCCATTGAAAATTTTTGCTGATTAAACCCTTGGAAATTTTTACAGATTAAACCATTGAAAATTGTTACTGATTGAACTCTTACAAATTTTTAAATTACACAATTGTTCCTAAAGAAAGAATAGAAAATAAGGTGTAAATTTTATAATGACCGATAAAAGAAGTAGTATTTACATCATTTACCTTGGAAATAATGTTCTCCGTAATTTCATCTTTTGTTATTACAACATTTCGACCACTGTGACATCCAGCCTTCTTCAGGTGTCTGTCAGATCGGGTAACCTCCAAGAAACTTCAGACTGAACCCTTTATTTAATCTAAGGTGATAGTTTGCTCCCATTGTACTGACAATATCAAGGAATATCTCGTCTAGTTCTTACTTTTAGTACTGCTCGGTTATTGCTCTCCTTGTTTCCACAAAATGTTTTCACTCCCCATTCCAGAGATTGACCTCAATTACTAACCCACCACATTTATGAATCAACGCTTTAATCCACGAAGGAGAAGACCAAACATCACAACAGGTAAACAATAAGAACATTAGATTTAAAGCCCCAAGTTCTAAATCCGACTGTGCATGGAATACTGTTGTCATATCTGGTCAGGCGTCCCTGCTGTTCGTCTCAGTGTTCTCGACAGGCTCCAAAGGAGAATCTGTAATGTGATTGTTCCAGACCTGGCGGCTCGACTCCAGCCACTTTCTCGCCGGCGAGATTTGGATTTCCTCTGTCTTTTCTACAAATATTTTCATAACTTCTACTCCGACCACTTACTCATGCAAAACGCGATATGAAAGCAGGTGACAATTCTACTCCATTAGCTTCTTTTCTCGCACTTCCCGCCTGTGGAACTCCCTTCCATACGGCTATAACCTCCAGGAATTTAAACGCAATGTCCATTCCCATCTCCTGTTGACTTGACTCCAGTCCTTTCTACATCACCCCGTGTATCTTGTTATTTTCCTTTCTGTCTACTTTCGCAACTGTCTTCACTCCTGTGTTCACATCCTTCTCTTGCCCTTTCTCTGACAACCCCTGTAGCTGGTTCGACTTTCTTTTCACTCTCCTCCTGCCTAAAACTTTAACTCTTTTATGTAGCGCCCCCCCCCCCCACCTGCGCATCAGGAGCGGTACCGCCTTGCTTGGAGTAAAACGATTAAACAAAGGGCTACTTACACTTGGATAGCATCTAATCTAAGAAGAGAATTCTGAATTTGAAACTGTGAGAACGGTAACAGAAAATCACTCTATGATATTTTCTAAAATGAAAGGGCAGTTCACAGGAAATAAAGATAAGTTGTCTGTAGTATGTGTGTTATGGTGCAAAGTATATCGGCTCGGAACGAGAAAGTGGAGGGTAGGGTTCGAATTCCAGTTGAATTCACTTATGCGCAAGTACTCTTGGGAAAGGTATTAATCCTTCGCTTCTCTCCTAGATATGGGTTAAATGACAGGACAGATTTGGTTCTGTAGCCTCTTTTGAGGCATGATAGCTTAAGCGTCTTTTAGGTATGGCACTTAACTATGTGATTTGTAAAGAGCTATGATTTCATACGAGATAAAATAAAATAGACATCACTGAATTCAAATCCGTGAAACAGAAATCGTCTATTTTCCAAAGAGAGAAAGAAATCTCTGAATTCGTAACAGGAAACCACTCTTATTTTTTTCGAATAAGCCATGGCAATTCACAGATAATAAAGAAAAGCAAACAGTGGAGAGCTATTATCGTCTATTTTCTGAAGAGAGAAAGAAGGCTCTGAATTTGAAAGAGGAAACCGCTCTTTTTTTTTTCGAATACGCCATGGCAATTCACAGATAATAAAGAAAAGGAAACAGTGGAGCGTCAAGATCGCCTAAGTCACTGAATGCAAAACTAGAAAAGGCTACAAAATATGACTGTTTTAACTTTCATATAACGTCATGGCAGTTTACAGAGGATAAAGTAAAGAAAACAGTGGAGAGCCATGATCACCTACATCTAGAAAGAAAAAGATTGCTCTCAGTTCAAAACGATGGAAAAGTTAACAGGAAAGAACTCTAATATATTTGCTATCTTCTCACTTGTGGAACACTCTTCTGGCTTCTGGCTTCTGGCTTTCCAGTCAAATTTGATCTTAAAAATTTAAATGCAATCGTTATCTTCTTTCTTCTTAATTTCTGTTCTTGTTTTGTTCTCTCTCCTTAATAGTGTTTCTTTTTCTCATATTCTCTCACACTCAGTGACCCATTGTGTCTTAGTGACTTTATTGCCTTTCTTAAGAAGAAATGATTTAAAAAAAGGTAGGTCACATATAATCAAAAATATGAAATGTGCGGAGAGTCATAATTGCCTTCACCCTGAAAAGAGATAGACAGTTTTGAATTCAAACAGTAGAGAACGCAACAGGAAACCACTCATCTATCTTGCCCAAAATGTCATGGCAAGTCACGTATAACATATATAAGGAAGCTGTGGAGAGGCATCATCATCTACGTACTGTAGAGATATGTTACGTAGTAGTCGGCCTCCGTCGGTCAGGGTTGACTATGAGTAGCATCATAGTTGTCTGTTTGTCTGGAGCATCGGCGTCTGTGACTGTAGAAATCGATGAGGGAGTGACAGATTTTGTTGCAGAGGCGGCATTTATGTTTTGTTTCTGGTCTGTCAGAGCTGTCACTTTGCTTCCTGCGAACCCGCCTCTCCATGGCGACTTGTGTTAATTGCTCCTCCCTTAATTTAATTGGGCCAGGGTTCAGTGACTCTGTGTTGATGCCCACAGCTTTCATATCGCGTTTCATGATGTCACGATAACGCAGTTGTGGCCGCCTAGTGGATCTTCTTCCAGAAGCCAGCTCTCCATACAGAAGGTCTTTTGGAATGCGACTGTCTAATATGCGGTGGACATGGCCTAGCCAGCGGAGTCTGCACTGTATAAGGAGTGCGAATATGGTAGGCAGACCGGCTCGAGACAGGACCTCAGTGTTGGTCACCTTGTCCTGCCATGAAATTCCCAATATACGTCGGATACTTCTCAAATGGAAGGTGTTCAGACGCCTCTCTTGCCTGGCGTACGTAGACCATGTCTCACTACTGATGTCAGGTAATAAGTAGGTAAATAAGTAATCGCTATTTTAATAATAGTTTACGAAACAAAAACACGTACGGAACAAAACATTTGGGCTCGTGATATAAATCGTTAGCATCCATATCCCACTAGATCAATTACAATCGGATAGAGAGTTCAATCCTCACTGGGTGCATCACACTTTTGACCTTGTGTCCCATCTACGCTGCTCATGTCATTTTGGAGCATTTTAACGTGGGGTAATGATTATGTGCGTTGTGGTGCAGTGGATATCAACTCGGAATGAGAAATCGAGGAGCCGAGTTCGAATTCTAGTTGAATTCCTTGCATTCACTTACGCACAAATACCCTTGGGAAAGGTATTAATCCGTCTCTTCCCTCCAGTTATGGGTTAAATAACAGGACAGATTGGGTTCTATAGCCTTGGCTGGCAACCAGTCTACAGCAGAAAGCAATGGCAACCTACTGCGGGATAATCTTCTGCCCAGTCACTCATGACTCATTCAAGACATGATCGCCCAAGTGTGTATCACGTATGGCACTTATCTGAATGATTAAGTAGCTTGTCTCTCGGGATCAGTTACGATCGGATAGGGAGTTCGATCCTCACTGTGTTTGCGGACTTGCACCACATCTCAGCTACGCGTAGAAATAGTGAATGGTTAACTAGTTTGCCTCGTTAGTTCAATTATGACTGTGTAGTTAGTGAGTTCGCAAGGCCACAGGTACTGAGCACCCAGTGCTATGTTTCGTAAACAGGGTACTTCGACGTGGTTTAATGGTAAACTAGTTCAATTACGTCTGAGTAGTGAGTTCGATCCTCACTGGGTGGTTCATTCTTTCGACCTTGTGTGACATCTAAGTTACGCCTAGAAAATCTTTTTTGAGCATTTTGACGTGGTTTAATGGTTAGCTAGCTTGTCCCGCTAATTCAATTTCTTGTCCGATCACCGAAGTTAAGCAACATCGAGCCTGGTCAGTACTCAGATGGGTGACCACTTGGGAATACCAGGTGCTGTAAGCGTCTCTTTAATAGGATGTGCGTTGGGGTGTAGTGGATATCGGCTCGGAATGACAAATCAGGGAGCTGAGTTCGAATTCCAACTGAATTACTTGCATTCACTTTCGCACAAATACCCTGGGGAAAGGTATTAATTCGTCTCTTACCTCCTGTTATGGGTTAAATAATAGGACAGACTGGGTTCTATAGACTTGGCTGGCAATCAATCTACCACAGAAAGCAATAGCAACCTACTGCGGGATAATCTTCTGCCCAGTCAGTCATGTCTCTTTCGAGACATGATCGCCCAAGCGTGTATCACGTATGGCACTTAACTGACTGAGTGAGTTTGGTTGCCCTTTACTTTCGGACGTGTCACATCTAAGCTGTGTTATAACAAAACGTTTACTGAACAATATATTTACATTAATTGATGATCAATGAAATAAACTCTGTCACTGCAATCCTCTTAGTGAAATTCGCGGATAAAAGAAACCTGCCTACAAAATACACAATTGACGGACAGAACGCCGAACGTCATAACCGGTGTAACGTATCGATTTCAACGAATCGCTTTCAAGCAAAAGTTGATTGTTGACGTGACGACCCGAACTGTAATTTTTCTGCAATATCAGACGAGAAATTACTATTTTTCAATTATTAATAGATCTACGAATTTTCTGTTGTTGTTTTATTCATGTGGCATGAATTAAAAAGAAGAAAGATTCATCTTTTTGCGTAATTTATGGTTGAATCGATAGATTCCAAAGCTGATAACGGTACTTACAGCATTGATTCTTAAAATGGTAAAAAAAAAAAGATGAATATTATGCTTTACAAGAAAAAGACGCCATTTTTATTACTATTTCTTTGAATGCTGATAAGCGTATAAAGGAAAAATAATCACATCAAAAATGGCGGCGGTCAGATAACAGTGAAGTTCAGGGTAAAATTCTAGAATACAAGTCAATAATATGTGATCAACTGTAAAGTGCCACACAAAGTCAACAAGAATAAGAAATCAATTTTGTACTGAATGTTCTTATGTAGAATGCATAGGTACATGTGTGTGTGTGTGCGCGCACGCGCACGTGTGTGTTTTTGGTAAGTTCATTTCTAGTATAAGAAGGGGTGCTGAAAAGCTTTACTGTTGACTTCGCTTCCCAAAATTTGTAAAAGGCAGATTTTTCCTTTTAAAAGGCCTTCTTGATATTTTAGTTGATTTAAAAGATCAAAACATTATGCAAATCCACACACAGACACACACACACATAGATAGATAGATAGATAGATAGATAGATAGATAGATCAGAATCAATTGAGATAGATAGATAGATAGATAGATAGATAGATAGAATGAAGAGATTTAGATAGATAGATAGATAGATAGATAGATAGATAGATAGATAGATAGATAGAACTCTGAATTCAAACCAGCCTGGAGTGAGCTGGGCTCCGTTAGGCTGTCGTGCTCCACAAAAACACCACTTCTACTGCGTCTGCAGACCATGTGGTGCCCCAACGACTCTAATGTGGTACGGGATATATATATATATATATATATATATATATAGCATAAATATGATCCACGGATACTGTCTTAATATGTATAGGAAAAACTACTAAAAAGTTGTAAGTTTAAAAATGTATTTTTTTGACAGTATTTATTTACTTATATATATATATATATATATATATATATATATATATATATATATATATATATGATATTTCAGACCGGCCTCGGTCTTTCATCAGAAACAAATGATTTTAAAATTTAAACTCGGAGCGTTCGTCGTGAGGAGCGTCTGTCGCGAGATGTTTACATCACGTGACGTAGAAAGCGATAGAGTTTTTGGATATTTTTAACCGTAAACCTAACTGTAATAATACTTTTAAATGTTGTTTTAGAGAAAAAATTTTAAGTGTATCTAAAAAATGTTTAACTATTGAAATATTTATAAAAATTCAAAATACCTAAGTCCCTATTTAACTCTAGCCTATATGTATTTAATTTTAAAATCCAGTATTTTTCTTTCTTTCTGCGTGAGTATGTGGAACTAAAATCGGAATCTATAAAACTGCAAATGTTTACTGATAGATTCCGATTTTAGTTCCACATACTCACGCAGAAAGAAAGAAAAATACTGGATTTTAAAATTAAATACATATAGGCTAGAGTTAAATAGGGACTTAGGTATTTTGAATTTTTATAAATATTTCAATAGTTAAACATTTTTTAGATACACTTAAAAAAATTTCTCTAAAACAATATTTAAAAGTATTATTACAGTAAGGTTTACGGTTAAAAATATCCCAAAAACTCTATCGCTTTCTACGTCACATGATGTAAAACATCTCGCGACAGACGCTCCTCACGACGAACGCTCCTCACGACGAACGCTCCGAGTTTAAATTTTAAAATTATTTGTTTCTGATGAAAGACCGAGGCCGGTCTGAAATATCAAATATATATATATATATATATATATATATATATATATATTAACAAATGTTTGGAGGTACAAAATGTGTATACTATTTTAAAAGCAAGGAATTTATTGATAGTCCGTAAGGCCCTTTTGTCCAACATCTCATCAGGAGAAAATCGTTGAAAATAAAAATCAAATGAAAAGAACGCAACGAAAATGAAGATAAAAAAAATGTGGAAAATACGTTAAAATAAATACACACATAAATGCATATATACTTATAACAAGGGGAGGAGAAAACGCGTGTAAATAATCAGCGAGGGACAGTTACAATAAAATATCCCCGAACAAATTTAGAGACTTCCCGAAATTCTTCTGCGGCAAAGAGAAGGTTTACGTTGCCGTTCTTTTCGTTTGATTTATATTTCCAACGATTTTCTCCTGATGAGATGTTTGGACGAAAGGGTCTTAAGGACCGTCAATAAATTCCTTGCTTTTAAAATAGTATACACATTTTGTACCTCCAAACATTTGTTAATATATATATATATATATATATATATATATATACAGAAAATCTAAGCCAGAGCCAATAAATCTACCTAGGTTTCACCCTACCATACTTCAGGGTAAACTGGCTCCAGTTTACCCTGAAGAACCGTAGGGTGAAACCTAGGTAGGTTTATTGGCTCTGGCTTAAATTTTCTATCTTTGTTGCTCTACTTTCATATTGAGCGTGTTGTCGTTAGGGTTTTCGTCTTGGGTTTTTTTTTCTTTCTTACGAGTGCTTGACATTTTGTTCATGTATTTCGTTTGTTTCTTTTTTTACTTCCTCTTCTTTTCCCTCCGAGTTCTTCCTTGGTGGGTTGTTCAAGACGATTGAAATTATAGCTTAATTAGTACTATTTTTGGCAGAGTTAGCTTTGTTACTATTAGTATTGTTATTAATATAGTGTTTATTATATATATATATATACATATATGTGTGTGTGTGTGTTTATATATATATATATATACATAAAACAACTTTCCGAGATCATATGCTAATTTCGGCAAATGGAATTCGCTACGATTTATATATATATATATAAGGATAATGGAGGTTTTTAAAGTTATTTTCCATGTATATTTTTTCTTGAGATAAATAATGCGTGTTAATATCTGAGTATGTGGTGTGCATGCTTTTAAAATCTGAAAGGAACATTTAAGAAGCTTTCCACCTCTAAGGCAACGCAGGCGTAAACTTTGACTCGCTATTAACTTGGCACCTGACATTTTCGATAATTTATGCCCATGTCAAGAAAAACACTTGCCTATTTGCTCATAAAATAGATTATCGGCGAATGTGAAGTCGTAGTTAAGACAGTTTTTAGCGCTATATATATATATATATATATATATATATATATATATATATATACATTTTTATGTATAATCTGCCTCCATCAGGAAAATGTGAATTTGTGTCAAGCGGATTTTAAGATTCGTCAGAAGACAAAGCAATCGTTTTGACGGTGAAAGAAAGATTTCAGCTTCTCCTTAGAAAGGAAATTGTACTCAGTGGAAAGCGCTTGATGCCGCCAATATAGTTTAATGCTTTATTGCTTTTGTTTAAAACCTTTCCCGGGACAACATAATCAATAACGACATTCAAGCGAGATTTCAATCTTCGGAAGAAGGATATGGGTTTGTTTTGTTAATCTCTTCCGACGTGCAACTAACATGAGGGTTACTTACGCACAAATGCCATGGAAAAGTCATCTATCAACACTTTCTTTTCCTTATATATAGAGTGCGATGGATAAATTGTAACCATTTTATATTTTTAATTTTGTTTATGCGCCTTGTATGTTTTTTTTTTCATTTTTAGCATAGTAGGGTCAGTTGGGCACCGCCCGTAAAAAAAAAGGGCACTAATTAACGTAATTAACTCCGCTAGTAATTTAGAAACAACATGCTGTACCACTAGGCAAATGCGTCGGAAGCTGAAATTAGAATATTTTAGAATATTTGGGTGTAAATCTGAGGACAGTGCAGAGGATTTGGAAAGAGGACGACGAGTGTAATAGTGATTACGAAGATACAGCACCTGGGAAAACTCATTCTGATGATTCTGATAAGAAACGAACTCCCGGATTTGTTGTTAAGGGCCCCAGACTCAAGACGGAGACCTATATCAAGTGGCTTGAGGTGGTAGTTCTGTTCTGGGTCATGACGGTGTCTCCTTGAAGACCCTAGATCTGGAAACAGGACTTAGCATCATGCCACACAAACAGGGGAAGCCATTCATGGTTTTCAGACGAATTTGCGACCTCATCACCCCTTACATCTGGCTATCTAACTTAACTACCCAAACTACAACCCCCTTGATTATTAAGTATGGGACAAATTGAGCGAGAGACCAACAAAACTTTTTGTAATACCAGACATGAACTGAAAGCAAGAATCATAGTAGCATACAATAACTTAAAAAAGGAGACAATCCAGAAGAGTTTCAGGAGATTGCAAAGTAGTCTGGAGACAGTGTTCGAAGCCAAAGGTGATTTTTAGTGAATAAATTTAATCTTTACTATTTCAAGATATTTTTGTGCAATTTAGGTAAATATATCTGTTAAAATTAGATGTCAGAATGATTTTCATTTTTACGTAATTTAAACGACAAATCATCTATCGCCGCCCCCCCCCCCCCCACACACACACTCTTGTCGATACTGAGGTAAACGTAGTGCGGCGATTCTCTCTTCCATGCTTAAACGCAAGCTTCATGTTTTCAGATACACATACAAGCGCAAACACATACACGTCATCAGATACACACACACACACACACAATGATTCAGTTAGTTAAGTGCCAAACGTGAAACACGCTTGGGCGATCATGTCTCGAAAGAGACATGACTGACTGGGCAGAAGATTATCCCGGAGTAGGTTGCCATTGCTTTCTGCGGTAGACTGGTTGCCAGCCAAGGCTATAGAACCCAATCTGTCCTGTTATTTAACCCATTTAACTTAAATGGAAGGAATAGACGGATTAATACCTTTCCCAAGGGTATTTTTGCGTAAGTGAATGCAACGAATTCAACTGGAATTCGAACTCGGCACCCCGAGTTGTCGTTCCGAGCGGATATCCACTGCACCACAAGAGACGAATTAATACCTTTCCTGAGGATATTTGCGCGTAAATGAATGCAAGGAATTCAAGTGGAATTCGAACTCGGCTCCCCGATTTCTCGTTCCGAGCCGATATCCACCACTGTACCACAACGAACATATATCCGATTTTTTTTTTTACGAAAATGATGAACTCCGACATATTTTTAATTTATTTGTTTAAACAATATTTTTAATGGATGCTCTCGTATATGAGTATATGCTCTGATTTCGAGCTTTGTTTGACCATCAGTCCTACGTGGTCGAGACACGTCAGATCTAATGAGCTTTTTAATATACGTATGTTTACATATTATTTACTCATATTATTTACTTATTAACAACTTGTTTCACGCTGAGCGATTTAAAAAAAACGAGCGCTTACTATCACTGAATGAAAATGAAATGCAAAATCCCAATAGTAGAATGGGATCTATCTAAACTTATTTATAAATGGAACTTTTGTGTGTGTGTGTGTGTGTGTGTGTGTGTGTGTCTCTCTCTCTCTCTCTCTCTCTCTCTCTCTCTCTCTCTCTGTCCGTTACCTATAGACTACGTAACGGCTGAAACGATTTTCTTGAAAATTTACACAGTTGTACTATAAGCGTCTGCGAGTGTTCCTAGCTAGATTTTGTGTCGAGGTACCTCTGATAAATATCGATAATCGAAAAAATCGGGTTATAGAAGGAGTGGTCCGATTTTAATCAAATTTGATACATTCATAGACAAAGACATAAGAAACGATATTCAGAAGTTTCAAGGTTGCAATTCTTACAATAGTGCAGAAAATCGATTATATATATATATATATAAAAGGCAAGATGTTTGTGTGTGTGTCTGTTTATCTGTCTGTATGTCTGTATTTCTTTCAGCCCTTTTATTTTAGATTTTGCTTCGGGTTTGGCTCTATGTAGGTATAATTGTAGTTCTTAGTCTCAGCCATGATACCATTTACTCAGACGAGTTATTTGACCTTCAAAATTCAGTTTACAACGAAAAAAACTTATTTGATATCGATACCAGGAAATCAAAATTTGACTTACATCCATTCATTTTTCTTTCAGTCTACGGTTTCGCTTTAACTGGAAACAACTGTTGCTTTTTAGTCTTTCGTGCCAACGTCCAAAGAGCCTGGGCTCCAGGAACATGGATTAGTTTTAAAGCTTTCATTACACCAGAGCAACGCCGAGCTATACTTATACAAAAAACATAAACGAAATGAATTAAATCATTTCCAGCTGTTTGCAAGGTGAGACATTCCTTTTGAAAAATGAGAGGAAGAACTGTAGAGCTCTTGAGTGTCCAAGAATAACGAACACCCATTTTGAAAATCTTCTCCTCGTTCTTCTTCATGAGCTGTGTCCCTTCAGGACTTAGGCGATCATGGACTTCCATTTGGCTCTGCCTCTTGTCGCTCTCAATATTCTTACTCTTGGTATCTCACTCAAACCCCGCTCTGCCACTCATTTGCTCAAGCCTATCAAGTAGGTCTCGCGCTGCTTTCTCCTGTCTCTCTTTTCCTCTGTCCGTCCTGTGATGATTAAATTCTCCAGGTACTCCTTCCTCATTGCATGTCCCAGAAACCTCATCTGTCTCTTACTTATGTGAAGTATGAGTTTTCTCTTCGTTTCCATCCTCTCCAACAGCTCGTCGTTAGTCACGTGCTCAGTCTATGATATCCTCATCATCCGACTGTAAAACCACATTTCTGCTGCCTCAAGCGTCTCTTTCATCATTGAGGAGATCGTCCAACATTCACTGCCGTACAGAAGAATAGATATCACATAGCAATCCAGCACTCTCTTTGCTTCCAGTAAGATTTTCCTTTCAGTACTCAGGTTAGCTTTTGAAATGCGTCCTTGGATTTCAACATCACACTTTCCATCCTCTGTTAGTAAACCCAAAAAGGGTCGACATGTTATAAAACAAACCTTCGAGTTCTGCTGCCATATATCTGGCACTTCCTTTACATATCTAGTTATTTCTGATTAAATCCAAATCATCTGCAATGTTATCATTCCTGAACTGGCATCTCGTCTTCACTTACTTCACTGTCATATGCGTAGCTTCCCTTTGCTTTTTCTGTACTTATTTTCATGATAGTTGTCATATTGATCTTTCTTATTGTGTATCTCGACTTCACGAATTTACTAGAATGGTAAGTCTGATAATTTCACTGTTGAAATAGGTAGATGTAATCGCAAGTTCTATGCTAAAAGTTCCTTCTCTCGCTCTTCTCGCTTGTTGTACTTTAATTCAGCTTCTTGCTTTCCTCTTAACCACGATCTTCAAAAATTTAAATGCATCATCAATCGTCATCTTTTGCCTCCTTGGTATCTGTTCTTTTATTGTTCTCCCTCTCAGATTTTTCATACTCATTACCCCCCCACCTTGCGTCTTAGCGGCTTTATCTCCTTGCTTTTGTGAAACGATTAAAGACAAAAATAAACAGAATATCTTGTTGACCATTATTACTGAGTAGTAAGTTCGATTGTTAATGACTCAGTCAGTCAAGTGCCATACGTGATACACGCTTGGGCGATCATGTCCCGAAACAAACATGACTGACTAGGCAGAAGATCCCGCAGTAGGTTGCCATTGCTTTCTGCGGTAGACTGGTTGCCGACCAAGGCTATAGAACCCAGGTTGTCCTGTTATTTAATCCATAACTGGAAGGAATAGACGGATTAATACCTTTCCCAAGGGTATTTGCGCGTAAGTGAATGCAATGAATTCAGCTGGAATTCGAACTCGGCCCCCCGATTTGTCGTTCCAATGCTCCACAACGTACATCCATATTAATGATTATTCAATATAATACCTGACATTATGTAACCTCTTCCTTTGGCTGGAGTCGTTTGAAATAAAATAAAATTCTAACCCCAGGGAGCCTCTCGCCCAAGGCAGTACTTCTTCGAGAGGGGCTAGGTTTATTGCCGGCGCCTGAAGCGTCACCAAAAGCGGAAGTGGCTTAGGCAATTTTTTCACGGCATTGCCGTTAAACCAACTTTAAACCTCGACTTGTGTCACATTCGACAGTGGCATGGGTGTACTGAAAATACCCTGATGTTATGTAACCCAATAAGGGTTGACATATCGTAAAATCAACCAGAGTAATTTGAACGTGGTAAAGTGGATATCGGGTTGGAACGAGAAATCGAGGAGCCGAGTTGGAATTTCAGTTGAATTCTTTGCATAAAACTTACACGCAAATATCCTTGGGAAAGGTATTAATCCGTCACTTCCTTCCAGTCATGGGTTAAATAACAGAACAGATTGGGTTCTATAGCCTTGGTTGGCAACCAGTCTATCGCAGAAAGTAATGACAACCTACTGCGGGAAAATCTTCTGCCCAATCAGTCATGTCCCTTTCGAAACATGGTCACCCAAGCGTGTATCACGTATGGCACTTAACCGACTGACTGAATTTGGGTGAGAGAATTCATACAGTCGCAATTAAGTCATAAACTCCACCCGATTTCTTTCTTTTGAAACGCGCTTCCGTCTGAACTATGCGCGAAAAAATAAAAAGAATGTGAAACGTTATTTTTATCTAAAGACACGTGTACAAAAAGCTATTTAAATCCTGCTCAGTACGCATGCGTCTGGATACTACTTATCTCAACATTAAACGAAACTATTAGAGTAAAAGCAAAAAAAGTTTGAGGGCAAAAGAAGAGGTCAATGGTTTGGGTCGATGCCATCTTTCTTCAATATCAGCAAAAGTGGCAGATATAGTATTTATTTGTTTATTTATTGCTTTTGCTTACTGGAAAGATTTATAGTGGCACGCATGCGCACTCACAACTCTTTCATTATCTTAAAAAGAAATACAAAATTAGTTTTAATTCGCCTAAGATTTTTCCCAACTCATTATAAACCGACTTTACATCAAGAAACACACGAAATGCTTAATTTAAAGTAGCCTAACCAGGTGGGTTTTATTAATAGTGGCAAACAACTGTTCGGAATTTAGAGTGAGTTGATAGATAGGTTATTTTTTTTTAATCATTTCATCCCAGACAAACGATAATGCCACTAAGGGAGTTACTGAGAATGGAAGAGAATAAAAAGACTTTATTGAGGAGACAGGATAATAAAAGAACAGTTTTCAGAGAGATAGGAGATGGCGATTGGCATTGCATTTTAACTTTCGAAGATTGGTTTTTACGTGGTAGGAAAGCAAAATCCGGAAGTGATTTCAAGAGGAGAGAAAAGAAACTATTAGAATAGAATTTACGGTTGCATCTAGCTATTTCAACAGTAAAACAATAAGACCTAATTGACAACCTAGTAGTACGTTTAAGTTTATGCAGTCGAGGTATTAAGGAAAAAAGCACTGCCATGAACAACTGCCATGAAAATGTTTATAGATAAGAAAGATTGGTTGGTTGGCTGTTTTGTGGCAAATCAACCTCGGCGGGTCATTTATTGCCAACTAAATTTTATTTATTTATTTATTGCTGGTCATACCTTTTTCTTTCAACAATTTATTATTGTTTTTATATAAGTTTTTTTGTCTAGTAATACTTTTTTCTTTTCGAGTATCAAGAGTCATTGGGGTTTGTTTTTTTAAGGGCAGGGACCCCAAGTCCTACCTTTGTTATTTAACTCATAACTGGAGGGAAGGGACGGATTAATACCTTTCCCAAGGGTACCAGTGCTTAAGTGAATGCAGGGTATTCAACTGGAATTTGAACTCGGCTCACCGATTTCTCTTTCCGAGCCGATATCTACTGCACCACAACGCACATCCGTCACTAAACGCTTACAGCACCTGGCATTCCCAAGCGGTCACCCATCTAAGTACTGACCAGGCTCAACTTCGGTGATCGAGCGAGAACCGGTGTATTCAACGTGATAGACCGTAAGAGTAGCTAAGAAAGAGGAAATAAATTATACAAATAGAACTTACGGTTACATCTAGTTATTTCAACAGTAAAACAATGAGACTTAATTTATAATCTAGTTGTAGACTTAAGTTTATGCAGTTGAGGCACTATACAAAGGTAATTGACAAGCTTATATAAAGGTAATTGGCAAGCTTAAGAAACATAAATGGGATCCACGTGAATTCAGTGAAAATCAAAAGATTCGATATTTTAAAATGTCTTCGATGTTGCATCTGCTAAATTCGAATTACTATTTTTGCTCGAACAGTAACTTGGCTTAACAGCCTGATAATGAGGGAGGGCCTAAATCCTTTCCAAGACTGAAATTGTCTCAACAGAAGACTGCCTGGAGTCTAATCAGTGCGTCACTACCAAAGTCTACTGCCAGTAACTGGATGAAATGCTCATTCGGTCAAGCAAAATGCGACCGGAATTGGCTAGTCGACGAGAGCTAAATCGGCCTTATGAAAATTTGTGACCTCATGTTGCCAGTATGACTCTGTAGAAACTCACCGACTTAGGATACGAAAGTTTGCCACACCCATCATATTCCCCTGCGCTCTCGTCCACTGGCTACCACTTTTTCAAGAATCTCGTTAATTTTTTAAGCCAAAAGAAATGCCGTTGTAAAAAAGACGCGAATACTGCATTCAAAGATTTCTTGGCACCTAAACTTTTTTAATTTTAATGTAAAGGCATAAAAAAACGTCTCAGCATTTTTATAATATCAGATCATCTGTAAACATTGGCAAGATGAAAATCTAAACTTTATATAATAAATGGAACTTTGTCTGTGTGTGTATGTGTGTGTGTGTGTGTCTGTGTCCGTTACCTATAGACTCCGAAACGGCTGAACCGATTTTCTTGAAAGTTTGCACAGTTGTACTATAAGCGTCTGCGAGTGTTCTTAGCTAGGTTTTGTGTCGAGGTACTCCCAATAAATATCGAAAATCGATAATCGAAAAAAATGGGTTATAGAAGGAGTGGTCCGATTTTAATCAAATTTGATACACTCATAGACAAAGACATAAGAAACGATATTCAGAAGGGGGTCAGTCAGTCAAGTGCCATACGTGATACACGCTTGGGGCGATCATATCTCGAAAGAGACATGACTGACTAGGCAGAACGTTATCCCGCAGTAGGTTGCCATTGCTTTCTGCAGTAGACTGGTTGCCGACCAAGGCTATAGAACCCAATCTGTCCTGTTATTTAACCCATAACTGGAGGGAAGAGACGGATTAATACCTTTCCCAAGAGTATTTGCGCGTAAGTGAACGCAATGAATTCAACTGAAATTCGAACTCAGCTACCCGATTTCTCGTTCCGAGTCGATATCCACTGCACCACAACGCACATCGGAGTACCTCGACACAAAACCTAGCTAAGAACACTCGCAGACGCTTATTGTACAACTGTGTAAATTTTCAAGAAAATCGTTTCAGCCGTTTTGGAGTCTATAGGTACACACACACACACAAAGTTCCATTTATAAAATACGTTTAGATGAGCTGTTCATATACCAATACTATCCAAAATACCCAACAGCTTCTACCCAGAGTGCTTTGCTGGCCTTCCGTGATGATCCTGTTTCCCGAAATTTATCAACAAGTCTATGAACAGGTGTCTGAAACTTTATCAGCAAACCTCTGTCGCACCACGTCTGTGTACCTATCACCTTCACGAAATAAGTTTTCGGCAAGAAGTGCACGTTCTTCAGTTGTTAAACTCATATTGGGATGAAATCTGAAATATTAAAACTATTTCTAGAAAAGTGGTTAGCAAATTTCTGAATTCCTTATATTATTGAATTGCTGTTACTATTTCTTTGGGTTTCTTTTGCATGTAGGTTTGTGTTCATGCAAATTATGAGGATTATTACACGATCGCAATATTGTGCTTTGCGAATTAACGTAACGCGACAGATAGAACCATACTTCGTTGGTAGCACTATTCTCTTTGATAAATATGTTAAACCATCTGCAAAAGCGTGTCGCTTTTAATGATCAGTTGCTTTCAGTTCTTGTTTGCGTTGACCGAAATTTATCAACAAGGTTACGAACTGCATTGCGATGTGGAATAAGTTATCTGAAAACTTTTCAACAAAACGTTCTTGCGCCAAATTTGTGTATCTATCACCTTCTCGAAATACGTGTTCGACGAGAAATAAACAGTCATTAATTGTTAAGACCATCAGTCAGTTAAGTGTCATACGTGATACACGCTTGGGTGATCCAGTCTTGAAAGAGGCATGACTGACTGGGCAGAAGATTTTCCCGCAGTAGGCTGCCATTACTTTCAACCAAGGATACAGAACCCAATCTGTCCTGCTATTTAACCTATAGCTGGCGGGAGAAGCGGTGGATTAATACCTTTTTCATTGGTATTTGCGCGTAAGTGAAGCACAAAATTCGACTGGAATTCGAACTCAGCTCTCGATTTCTCGTTCCGAACCGATAACCACTGCCCTACAATGCAACTGAAATATAAAAAGTATGATTAGAAAAGAGAGCAGTCAATTTCCGAACAACTTAATATAAGTACTTTCAAATGACAATTTGAGTGTGCTCTCTTGAGGACTGAGAAAAAGTAACTGGTGGAAGAGGAGACAAATCTGATTAATTATGAAACGTTTTGCAATCGCAGATCCGGAGTCATTGACAAGTTCATGTCATATTACCCATGCTGTCATAGTTGCGTACTCTTGCCAATAGATAATTTAATTAATTTAATTTTTTCCTCTTTTGTTATGTGCTGTGCTCCGTAAATTCTCAGGCGATTACGGCTCTTCACAACTTCTTAAGATTTGTCTTTTCCTCCATCCTCCCAATCTCGATTCTGCCCTCGACTTACAAAAGGCAGGTCAGTATCGGTTTCCCTCTTGCCATCAGCATGTCCTGTGAGTGTCAAGTTCCCCTGGTCGTACTTTCTCGTTATTTATTAGTTTTCTCTTCCTCGTTAGTCAAATGTTCAGTCAATGGCAAGGTTAGCATTTTTCTGTAAATCCTTGTCTCTGTTACCTCCAGTTTCTTCTCTGTGAGAAGTTCAGTGCTTTTTTCCCCTGCTTCTAATGTAATTTTCCTTTTTCTTAATACTTTGCTAAGTTTTTGGAAGGCATCTTTCGCTATTCTAAGTTTCGTATTTTCTTGATTTTGGAATCTCCAGTTTGTAGTTCGCGTCTAGATTACAATATTTTTTATCATTTCACCGCAAGCAAAGCAATAATACCTCTAAGACTGTGGTGATACCGACTGAGCATAGCGAGGAGACCGGTTGTTTGCACGCTCACAACCAAAAAGCAAATGACCAAAACTCGACGGTGCGCATCCGGGTTCGCGTAGATGTTCCGGTTGAAAAATAAAAATTAATTAAATATTAAATTTCCAGTTCGTGAGCCTACGCGAATTTTATTTATCGGCCAATGGGAAGCCCAGAATCAAATACAAATGTGAATTCCCAAATGATCACCTGTGATCCAAAAAGTCGAAATAAAAAACCGATACAGAAAGCATCGCCAGATAGACCGACGCAGGCCGACACACACGGACTGACTGGAGAGAGAGAGACGAGTGTAATTAGTAGCCCCCTTGACCGAAGTCATGTGGCTTACTATGTTCGCCTCCCTTACCTCTTTAACTTCTTCCCTGTCTCAAAACTACTTACTGACCTAAGGAGCGAATACATCAAAGACATTTCTTATTTACAACGCTCCCACATTTCTAAGCATTAATTCTCTTTCAGCATTTTATTGCTTAGCATTTTAAAGCTTAGCAAAGTATTAAGAAACAGGAAAACCATGGAAATTCGAGATTATTTTAATTAAATGTCTCAAAGACCTTTTTGGTATTTCCAAACTTGGCACTTCGAATCTAATCGTCCTGTAGAAGTTCTGCATTTATGGAAATACCAAATTCACAATGCTTGACTCTTGGAAAAAAAGAAAGAAAAACAACAACAATAATAGTGATCGTTTTATTGAGTCATCGGCCATTTGTCTACGTGGAAAGAGTTATTTTTTACTTTGCTTTCTCTGGCTACCTTCAAGAAGTCTAAGAACATTTGTAGAAGATACGTTTTAAAAGAGAAAACTGCCACAAATTTCTTTTGCATGCTCCGAGAAAATGTGGTTAGGCAGACGAACAAATATTTAGCTTATGCAAAAGCTATCACTAGGAAGCCCGAACGATTTCGCGGGCTGAAATGAGAAGCTTTCAGGCAGGCAGACCGACTTCTTCTTCTATGTGCCTTGGCCTTTCAGGACGTAGGCGATCATGGCCTTCCACGTCTCCCTATCCATGGTGGCTCTTATCAGGCTTTCTTCTGTTACAACACGCAACCCCCGTTATGCCATCCACCCACTTAGGCCAGTCAAGTATGTTACACGCTGTTTTCCCCTGTCTCACCTTCCCTCTATCTGACCTGTTAGTATCAGGTTCTCTTTCCTCATTGCATGTCCAAGGAACTTTAGCTGTCTCTTTCTTATGCTCAATATTTCCTTTTCGTTTCCATCCTTTCCAAAACCTCATTGCTCACATGCTCGATCTCTGATATCCACAGCATCCTTCTGTAGAACCACATTTCAGTTGCTTGAAGTCAACAACACGAAATTCTCCCTCACCGGGTGTCATTGAGAGAAGTCCCGCTCCTTCTCTCACGTTTGCTATTGGTGCTATTATTATTATGTCATTTTTCATCATATTTCGATTTCTGCTATGGTCGCACTACCTACCAAGTCTGCGGAAAGACCTAAGGCAGGTTGTGGCGTGTTGTTATGGCTCCATTTCATGTTTTTTCTATCATCCCCATCAACCCTAGCGTTACATAGACAAAGTTCTCTTTAGTGTGTGGGCTGTACTTAACAAGACAATTTTTTGTCTTTCTCTTAGGTTTCCAGGGATTTTTTCAATGTGTTGTTTTGTTCCATTTTTTATCATTCCAAGTGCACCTACTATCACTGGCACAACTCTTGTTTTCAATTTCTACATTTTTTCTATTTCAATTTCCAGGTCTTTATATTTTGACAGTTTTTCAAATTCCTTGGTTGCTATGTTACAATCCGCTGGACAAGCCATATCAATTAATAGACAAGTTTGTTCTTTCTGGTTTTTAACAATAATGTCCGGCCTATTTGCTTCAATTTTTCTATCTGTGTAGATGGTGTAATCCCATAGAATGGTGACATCTTCTATTTCTGTAACCGGTGCTGGGTGATGTTCATACCAGTGTTTGATTACAGATTTTCCATGTTATTATTATTTTTATTCCCGTTATTATTATTATTATTATTATTATTATTAGTAGTAGTAGTAGTAGTAGTAGCAGTAATACAGGAATTTCTTCTCGCCACTATTAATCATCGGAAGATGGCATGGTTTGACCACGTCACCTGGCATAAGAGCCCTTGCTTATGCCGTTTTTAAATACTACAAAGTAGTATTTAAAAACGGCACAAGCGAGGACAGCAACGCAAAAGCTTGTCCGAGAACGTCAAAGAAAGGACAGACTCCTGAGAGTCAAGGCGAACATATCGTCCTAGACGAGGTTGATTGTTTCTTCTACCCTTAGGCCTCGTTCCACCCAATTGATTGGGGACTAATGATGATGAAAGTAAACACTCAAGTCAACCAATGCCAGAAGTATTTTTCAAATTATTACCCTTTAACAAGATAATAATTTAAGTAGTGTCCTTAAGGAGGTAGGAAAAAAGATCCTGGGTATAACAATAAACTTCATCCGGCAATTTAGAGACTGTGAGGAGTATGGAACCACCTCTTAATTGCTGTTGTTTCCAGGTCCACCCTGACCCAGAGTGGTAGCACCTATGGGCAAATAGTTGACACCAAAACTGGGGGTCAAAATACTATGAAAGTATAAAAAATAAACTTTTATAGAAATATATACATAAAAATAGAATTTTATAGAAAAAAAATTTTCATTTTTGAAGAAAAAATTATTACCAGCAGTAAATTTTTGAATACGAAACTAGAAGACATCTTCAGTTTTCTAAAATAAAAACATTTTTATCAAAATCTGTCTAAATCAACCTTCTCACTATAATTGAATATTAAAAAAGCTTACAACCCCACCTTTTTTGGCATTGAATAACCCACAGAGGCCAATATGTCATTAAGCAAAACTAAAAAAAAAAAAAAATTTAAATCAAGTTACTGCGTTCTTATAATTACAGTTCTGGAGAAGAAATAATTTGCGTTTTGGGGACGTAAGGTGTTCTTGATGTATTTATTCTGAATTTAAGGAGAGACAATGCGTCCTTTCGAAGTTCCAAGAAATTAACCAATTCCAAGCGTAACTAACAAATTGTAAATATTGCCTTATGTATGTAAGGGTATAATAATTTTAGCCAGTCTGTGTGGGATTCAGATGACAATCTATATTCGTGTGTGTGTGTGTGTGTGTGTGTGTCAGTTGATATATGTTTTGGCGTTCGTGTCTTTTTCGATCTATGACTGACTAGGCTGAACATTTCCCCGCAGTAAGTTGCCATTTCTTTCTGTGATAGACTGTTTGCCAACCACTGCTTCAGTCATGCTATTCAACTCATAGCTGGAGGGAGAATAATAGATTAATTACGTTTTTTTTTTGCGCTTAAGAATTCAACTGGAATTCGAAATCAGCTCTCCGATTTTATGTGCCGACCTCTTATCCATTGCTCCACAACGCAGGTGTGCGTGTAGTAAAGATTATATATATTTGGTGGGTTTTTGCATGTTGCAAAAACGTTAGATTCATTAAGAATATATTTAGTAATGTTTGCTGATGTAATATAATGTCGTTGACCCTTTGTTCACAGTTGATAATATTGGTATTAGTAGTCTCTGGAAGTACTTTCGACAGCGAATAAAGGACAATATCTTCAAAGATGAAGGAAAAAATTGAAGCAGCTGAAATGTGGTTCTACAGTAGGATGCTGCGAATATCATGGAGCATGTGCGCATGATGAGGTTTTAAAAAGGATGGAAACGAAAAGAAAATTAATACTGAGCATCAGAAAAAGACAGCTGAAGTTCTTAGGACATGTGATGAGGAAGGAAGGCTTAGAGAATCTGATACCCACATGTCAGATAGAGAGAAAGAGAGACAGAGGAAAACAGCGGATAATACATTTGAAGAACCTGAGCTGGTGGATGGCAGGTCGGGGTTTGGGTGGGGCAACAGGTGAAAGCGTACCAAGATCTACCAGGGAGACGTGGAAAGCCATGATCGCTTACGTCCTGAAGGGACATGGCACATAGAAGGAGAAGAAGATGCATCACCACATCCAAGACAATCGGAGATATATTTAGGAAGAAAAATGAATCAAACACTAATTCAGATGCGAGTACTGATCAAATAAATAAATAATTGGAGTAGATAGACTAATTGGAGTAGATAGACTAAACTATCGCCCGGTTCATACTCCACCCACGTCTGTTGAACAGGTGAAGAGGCTCATCCCTTGTTCCCTGTTCAGGATGTGGTTTCCGGCTTTCTCTTTTCTAATGTTTTTTACTCTTTTTTTTCTCAATTGGAGTAGATAGACTAAACTATCGCCCGGTTCACACTCCACCCACATCTGTTGAACAGGTGAAGAGGCTCATCCCTTGTTCCCTGTTTAGGATGTGATTTCCGGCTTTCTCTTTTCCAATCTTTTTACTCTTTTTTCTTTGTTTTTTTTTTTTTTTCAATTAGAGTAGATAGACTAAACTATCGCCTGGTTCACACTCCATCCACGTCTATTGAACGGGTGAAGTGGCTCATCCTATGTTCCCTGTTTAGGATGTGGTTTCCGGCTTTCTCTTCAATCTTTTTACTCTCACGTAGCCCCCTGCGCATCAGTGGCGTTACCGCCTTGCTCGGGGTGATATGATTAAAAAAAAATCCATTTCTTCTCTTCGCCTCCGCTTATGGGTTAAATAACAAGAGAGACCAGGCTCTATAGTTTTGGATAGAAACCAATCGGGGGAAAGATAACAGGGGAAAAATGCTTAGGCCGAAATTTGAACTGGGCTCGCCGATTCTGTTTTCCATGTGGATAATAAATAAGCTACCTGCACACTTTTTACAACGTCGTTATATCATCAGCAGCAGCTTCATTCCCGAAGAGTAGCATACGGGTAGACGTTAGGGTGCACACTGGCTTTACGCCCATACGCAAATTCCTGTGTAAAAACTCACGCTACGAAAGACAATGAAATATGCGAATGCAGTTAACATACGCAGCCCGTATAGAGGAAGAATATAATAAACAGGCCCTAAACTCTCAAACACAAGTTCTTAACAAACATTTTAAACAGCTTACTTCATTGGATGCTTTATCCTAAGAGTGTACGCGTTTGTGCGTGAGAGAGACAGACAGAGACAGAGAGAAAGAGAGACAAAAAAAAAGAGAAAGAAAGAGAGAGATGTATAACAAAACCTCTGTTCAGCAAAAAACAACCGAAGAAACATATTAATAAAGGCCTTTTGTTTATATTTCTGAAATGAGGTATTGTAATTATTTACATAATTTACATTGTTCGGACTGTTGTCCTCATCTTTGTTGGCATAGTCACCTTTAATATATCTCTATATTCCTGAGATGAGGTATTGTAATTATTTACATAATTCAGATTGTTCGGAGTGTTGTCCTCATCTTTGTTGCCATATCCACCTACAATATCTGTCTATATTTCTGAGATTAGGTATTGTAATTATTTACATCATTTACATTGTTAGGACTGTTATCGTCATCTCAGCTGCCACATTTACCTTCAATAGCTGTTTAACAAGCAGTACAGCATGCCGTTTCCAAATTTCTGCCGAAGTGAATTGAGTCATGGTGTTCTTTTTCTTACAGACGGTACCAAACTGATCCTACTATACTGTGCAGTCGACAAAATTAAAAACAAACAATGCGCATGCGCGACATTAAAAATATAAAATGGCGTCATTTAAGTATATGCTGGGACTTATTCCAATCAAATCTCAAAGGTTTAAATCAACTAACTGCGTTCTTACAGTTCTGAGCTGGAAATAAGTGGGTATTGAAGGGGTTTTAAGGTGTTTTCGATGTATTTCCTTTCTTCAGCAGGAATTAGGAGTTACAAATTCTAAGCGCTCTTAAATAAAAACCTATAATTACTCCGGGTCCCACCACAACAATAAAATAAAGTCCACCGTACTGATTATAACCGTACTGGTGCTTATCCCTCCTTTCGTTAGTTTGCACGTTCGTTACTTCTTGTCAGTACCTCATAAATAATGCGTTATTCCGTTTTTTTGGCTGCGTTGAAAGAAGGAAAAACTAATACATGGTTTCAGTGAGAAAATGAAAGAAAGAATGGATGATAGAAGTGGAAAGAAGGAATCAGATGAAGTTGATCAAACAGATACTGCACTTAGATCACAGCCAAAATGTCGAAAACCGTTTATTTTTTAATGCTTTAAAGTCGAGGTCTAAACTGTGTTTAACGGCAATACGTGAAAAATTTCTCAAGCGCATCAGCACATCCCTTTTTGGAGACGCCTCAAATGTCTTGCAATAAACCCAGAGGTACTGCTTGAAGAGAAAACTTCTTTGTTTCTAGCGAAATTTTCCTGTTTCTTAATACTTTACTCAACTTCTGGAATGCTTCCTTCGCCATGCCAATTCGCCTTCGGATCTCTGTGTCGCACTTTCCGTCTTCTGTTAGAACCCTTCCCAGGTATTTAAATTTTTGTACCTGCTTGATTCTAGTATTCCCCATCTGTATTTGGCATTTTGGGCTGCCCTTTTTGCTGATGATCATGCATTCGTTTTCTTGCAGTTTATTTGCAGTCCTTTCTTGTCACTCTCTTAGGCTCTTAGAAAATCATTATACAGCAAATAAATTCCTTTGTGCGATTAAAACAATTGTTATGCATCGTTCTAAAATGCATAAAATGACATTCAAATGTGCTCCCCTTGTTAAGGATTAAATTTCTTTTTTGTTTTGTTTTTTTCATACACGCACTTTACTAATAAGTATTTCTATCTGAATATAATTTCCGTAACATTCTGCAAACAGGTATCATTTGTATATTCAACAACTCGAACACTGTTTTATGAACCATTTTCTACTTGAAAAATAGAGAAATTAAATCAGCTAATCGAATTCTGATCACCATTTTCAATTTCATTTCAACACGTAAGCAGTCAGGTTCCGTTTCTTTATCGTCTGTGAATTTTTCATTGATAGGATCAGATGATGGTTACAAGTTCCACAAACAGGAAAAAGAAAAGCAAAAGAAGTGGTCGGCACCTTATCATTGACCCGGGAATTGATGAATTAGTAACTGGCAAGATATCTTGGTTTCACAAAAAGGTTTTCTTTCACCCAAATTCTTTAAGGTATTCCTGTTACCATCTCCACTGCTTGAATTCAGATTCTCACAGACCTGCTGCTATCCAAGGCCAGAGTGACCAATCTACCTCTACCCATTTTGGTAGATTAAACATATCTAGATGGGTTGTTTACACCTATAGTTGGATAGGAGTGATAGATTCATGTCTGTCTCAAGGGAATTTTTGCAAAAGTGAATACAAGACGCTGGGATGGAATTTAAAACTGGTACTTAGATTCATTTCACCGTTTCTATAACGATTTCGCAACAAGAACATCTTTCGGCAATGCGGTAAAATATTAAACTTAAAACCATTAACATATTAGACGGAACAGTTTCACTTGGGACATACTTGTGTATAACCTTATTACCTTCCATCCTTTTTTTATAATAAAGACCGTTATATATATATATATATATATATATATATATATAAACTTATTTAGAAATGGAACTTTGTGTGTGTGTGTGTGTACGTGTCCATAACCTATAGACTTCGAAACGGCTGAACCGATATTCTTGTAAATTTACACAGTTGTACTACAAGCGTCTGCGAGTGTTTTTAGCTAGGTTTTGTGTCACGGTACCTCCGATAAATATCGAAGATCGATAAACGAAAAAATCGGGTTATAGAAGGAGTGGTCCGATTTTAATCAAATTTCATACACTCATAGACAAAGACATAAGAAACGATATTCAAAAGTTTCAAGGTTGCAGTTCTTACAATAGTGAAGAAAATCGATAATATATATTATGTGTTTATGTCTGTATATCTGCCTGTATGTCTGTATTTTTTTCAGCCCTTTTATTTTTGTTTTTGCTTAAGTAGTATAATTGTAGTTCTAAGTCTCAGCCATGATACCATTTACTCAGAGGACTTATTTAGCCTTCAAAATTCAGTTTACGACGAAAAAACTTATTTGATATCGATACCAGGAAATTAAAATTTAACTTACATCCATTCATTTTTCTTTCAGTCTACGGTTTCGCTTTAACTGGAAACAACTATTGCTTTTTAGTCTTTCGTGCCAACCTCCAAAGAGTCTGAGCTCCAAGACCATGGATGAGTTTTAAAGCTTTCATTACACCCGAGCAACGCCGGGCTATACTGCCAGTATATATATATATTCCCCCTGTTACGATCATCAAGACAGAGACAATATAGTGAGGGAACTTCGGTTCATTTCATTGGGAAGACAATCGCAAGGAAGCGACGACTCAATCCATTAGAGAGACAATACCGAACAACTTCGGCTCAGTTCATTCCAATTACTGATAGTTATTACACTTTACTAACAGTTATGATATGCGTTGTGGTGCAGTTGATATCGGCTCGCAATGAAAAATCGCGGAGCTGAGTTCGAATTCCAGTTGAATTCCTTGCATTCACTTACGCAAAAATACCCTTGGGAAAGGTATTAATCTGTCTCTTTCTTTCAATTATGGGTTAAATAACAGGACAGATTGGGTTCTATAGCCTTGGCTGGCAACCATTTTACCACAGAAAGCAATGGCAACCTAGTACGGGATTATCTTCTGCCCAGTCAGGCATGTCTCTTTCGAGACATGATCGCCCAAGTGTGTATCCCGTATGGCACTTAAGTGACTGACTGACTAGTTATGAAATCTCTTGTCTCTGCGTGTGTCTGTGTGTTTGAGTCCGTTACTTATAGACTCCGAAACGGCTGAACCGATTTTCTTGAAAATTTACACAGTTGTACTATAAGTGTCTGCGAGTATTTTTAGCTAGGTTTTGTGTCGAGGTACCTCCGATAAATATCGAAAATCGATAATCGAAAAAATCGGGTTATAGAAGGAGTGGTCCGATTTTAATCAAATTTCATACACTCATAGACAAAGACATAAGAAACGATATTCAGAAGTTTCAAGGTTGCAGTTCTTACAATAGTGCAGAAAGTCGATAATATATATATATAAAGGCAAGATGTTTGTGTATGTGTCTGTTTATCTGTCTGTCTATCCTTTATACAAATCCACAATTTTTATCCGATTCTCACCAAACTTTACACAAATATTCTTTAGGCTGAGTCTGAGCTCCAGGACTATGGATTAGTTTTAAAACTTTCATTACACCCGAGCAACGCCAGGTTATACTGCTAGTATGTATATATATATGTAAGAAAATTTAAGGCAGACACGTCATTTCATGGTAAATCGGTGATGTAGGCCTATTTCAGGATAACCATCATCAACTTCCATCCTTCTCGTACAAAGGATTTTACACGATTCGTGTAAGATTCTTTGTACAATAAAGACGGAAGATGATGATGGTTTGTCTGAAATAGGCCCACACTTCCGATTTAGCATGAAATAACATGTCTGCCTTAATTTTTCTTATATTTGCTCTATATGTATTTATATACATATATATTTAGAGCTTTCTTAGAGAATTATCCTACCACTGTATATACAGGATACTCCTTTGGATTCTTCTATACCCACACTGCATGCTGATATATATATATATATATATATATATATATATATATATATATATATCACTCCTGTCACGTTCAGAAGGTTTGGATTATTTTTTTCTGATGTCTTAATGCAAGATACATCAATATGTATGCTGCCGTCATTTTAGACAGGATATCGATATAGATATTTTGCCGTCATTTTTTACGTCACCGACATATTCATCGATGATAGAGAAGGCTGGGGAGACATGCATAAATTCATGACTTATCTTTACCCACTAAAATCGAAATCACAACAAATAACTATATCTACTGTTAGTTATGACACGAAAGATACCATGAGCATATGCTGGGAAAAAAAACATGCACTCGTACCTACGAATTAGTATCGTCAGCTTGTATAGCAGGCTGCATTTAATACATTTGGGGATTCCAGGTTTCCTAACATATAGAAAAATGATATTACTCATGGTATTCAAGCGATTAGTGCTACGCATGAAACCGATATAAGCTTCATACCGGATATCGATGGCAGTGTAGTTTTGTATCGAATTCGTCTATCGTTTTTACGTTTTAAAAATTGATATAATGATTTGGATCGTACAACACTCGTAAATAGATTTCTTAAAGATGAAACGATGTTGCATTCATATTCTTCAAACTGTCTGCATTCTGTATCCTACTTTATACACATAGATAGATAGATAGATAGATAGATAGATAGATAGATAGATAGATAGATAGATAGATAGATAGATAGATCAGTACCAATTGAGATAGATAGATAGATAGATAGATAGATAGATAGATAGATAGATAGATAGATATGGACAGGCTGCGATATCTATCTATCTGCGTATATAAAATAGATTGTATTTCATATACATATTGTCGACACGTATAACACAATGCCATACCTAAAATATATAAATCTTTTACATTCTGAAAATTTGGGTAATATTCATATTTAAGATTTATTCCAGAAAAGTCGATATGAATCTTTTGCTTTCACAAATTTGAAAATAGGATGAGAATTTACCTTAAACTCAATGCAGAAAAGCTGGATGAATGTATAGATATCAACAAGAACAAGAAAATTGTAAATAACAGATACAGAATATATAGAACGACTTCTTTTCTTTACAAATGGCGCACAATTTCTTTCTTTTTTATCCTGAGAACTGCCAGCTTATCGAAAAAAAGAACAAACAATTTACTTTTACACACACCTGCATATTTTTTCTTTCGTTTTTGATCTGATCTGATCTGATCTATCTATCTATCTATCTATCTATCTATCTATCTATCTATCTATCTATCACAATTGATTTTGATCTATCTATCTATTAATCTACCCCAATGTATTCTGATCTATCTATCTATCTATCTATCTATCTATCTATCTATCTATCTATCTATCTATCTATCTATCTATCTAAGTATCGGGTAGGTATGGATGGAATGAGATTCAGTATCCAAAGAAACACTGTTCTTAAAAATGTGCTCAATACAAAGTAGAGCAAATAATATTTATTTGAAAGTTATGACATAAAAATGTTTTAATATTATAATGAGATATAAGAATTTTATGTTATAAATTCTAAATATCTATCTATCTATCTATCTATCTATCTATCTATCTATCTATCTATCTATCTAATTCTGTTTCTATCTATCTATCTATCTATCTATCTATCTATCTATCTATCTCAATTGATTCGAATATGAGTGAAACGGACAATAAATTTTTTTCCATTCGTCATATTCCTCAAATTTTGTTTGAATTCTGTATCTAATTTCATACACAAAGTGATCTATGAAGATACATCAAAGATTCATGTCTGTCTCACGAGCATTTTGATGGTTGCCTATAAGAAAGAAAAACTTCCACTGATAATTAAACTAATAAATTAAATTGAATAGACACAAAAAACAATCTATTTTGCTTTTATATAAACATCTTGACATTTAGAAATAGTAAAAGGGCAGCTGTAATATACAAATCTACATAACAGTGGATCACTATTTTCATAGCAAATTCAGGCGAACTTCATGTTTTATTTCTGAGTGTGATACTGGTGTTTGGCAGCTACGGCCATTGTTGCGTCGTGGGCTATCTTGATTGGGTCGTTGCGTTAGTCATCATGACTGCATTAATCTGGCTGTCTCTTTTTCTTATTGAAAGTCATATCAGCCGTCTGTTCGCTACAAGAAAGGGTTTTTTGTTGTAGAGTATTAAGAAACAGGATAATTTCACTAGAAACAAAGAAGAGAGTAATGGATTGCTTTGTGATGTCAGTTCTTCAATATGGCAGTGAATGCTGGACAATATCAGCAAAGATGAAGGAAAAACTTGAAGCAAATGAAATGTGTTTCTACAGAAGAATTCTGCGAATATCATGGACCGAGCATGTGAGCAATGATGAGGTTTTGGAAATGAGGGAAACGAAAAGGAAATTAATACTGAACATCAGGAAGAGACAGCTGGAGTTCCTGGGAAATGCAATGCGGAAAGAGATGCTTGGAGAACCTGATACTAACAGGCCAGATAGAGGGAAAAAGAGACAAGGGAAAGCAGCGGATAACATATCTGAAGGATCTGATCAGTTGGATGATAGACCGAGGGTTGCATGGTGTAACAGGAGAAGGCGTGCCAAGAGCCACCAGGGATAGAGAGACGTGGAAAGCCATTTTCGCCTACGTCCTGAAAGGACAGGGCACAGAGAAGAAGAAGAAGAAGAAGAAGAAGAAGAAGAAGAAGAAGAAGAAGAAATAGCACAGCGCATATGATCTGCATTTGCTACTACTATTGTTCCAATCAGGAACATTTTGTCGACTACTTGTCAGTGACGGAGAGGGTGTAGTAAGTAAGAGAAACCCCCTCTAACCTATAACAGACACATAACTAATGCGGCGAGGATTCTCACTGAAGTATTTTAGAAGAATTGTTAGGAATTTCGAACCGAACCCTTTATTACAATCGCTGGGGTATATCATCCTCATTCCTTGCGTAGAGCATCTTTTGGTAGTCATGAGTTATCTCCCTCTAACTGACTCTCTAAGTTACTTGTTCACCAGTGCTTGTAGCCTGGCATCGAATTCACAACTCTTTGGGTCAAGTCACTGTTTCGGAAAACTATTGTTCTTCTTCATTTTAAAAAACAAATGGTGAAAATGATTTATTTTAGAAAATATAAAATGAATTCATGGTTATTTAGCAAATCAAGAAGAGGCAGTTGGAGAAAGTTAAACAATATGATTATGGGTGTGTCTGTATTACTCGATTAAAAGTGAAAATTAGGTTGAACTATATTCTACACAACTATATTCTTCAGTATTAAAAATAAAATAATAAGGCACTGTTAAAAAGCAAATACGCGGCATAAGTTTTATAACTGGTAGTAAAGTTTAATAACTAGTAGTAAACAGAATAAACTGAGCCAATGCTGCTTCGCTATTTTCTCTCTAATGAACTGAGCCGACGCTGCCTCGTTGTTCTCTCTCTCTCTCTCTCTCTCTCTCTCTCTCTCTCTCTCTCTCTCTCTCTCTCTCTCTCTCCATGAGCGTAACAACAGAAGGGAAATATATATATCGGTCGAGTCTCGATCCCGGCCAGAAGCAAGTGGATGTTTCTATACACACTGATGAGCTGTGATACAGCGAAACAGGCTTGTATGTGGGATGACTAATATATTATGCTCTCATTACAATTGAGCTCTCTAGAGAAGAAAATTTTAAAAACAGTTTCCACTTCTGCGATATATGCATTTCTCTTCAGAAATGAATTGAGTTCTTTCGGTGACTGGCGTGTATATAGACTGCTTATATACAACACGTTAAAATTTCCCTTCCTGATTCCATGCGCCATGCTCCGACTGACACCAAATCGGTCGAGTTTCGATTCCTGCCAGAAGCAAGTGGATGTATCTAGCCACACTGATGATCTGTGATACATCGAAACAATATGTGGATGACTAATATATATATATATATATATATATATATATATATATATATATATATATATAATGGTGTTTATTATAATGGAGGAAATTGGAGAGAAATAGCCTATAAGCTTGGAGATTCCTGCGCATGTATTTATGTGTGGATTTTTCATTTTTCTTTTTTTAACTTATTTTCTACAAGTGGAAAGCATAACATATTAACTAAAAATAAAAGTAAAATAAAAACTAAATAAAGACAGGATGGTTTCATGTTCTTTCTCGTTTTTCTCGTTTTTTCTCGTTTTATCTCGTGCTTCTCCTTTTAGCACACTCTTTATTCACATTCAACATCTTGTTTATCTTACCTCTCTCATCCTCTCGAGTGAATGTAAAAGTTTTTGTAAGCGATATGTATAAAGTATGTATACGTGCGGTGGTGAGATATGAATTGACAGACTTAAATATAGCAATAAACTTGGTACAAATCTTATTAAGTAACCTCTTCGCTACCAATGGAAACGTTTTTGGAAACTCCCCACCCCAAAACAACACTCGTGCTACACCCGAGCTTAATTCTGTACGCAATTACAAGAAGCTGAGGGTTTGTTTTTTTGTGGGTTTTTTTTTAAATTTTGGTTGTTTTTTTTGTTTTTTTTGTTTTTTTAGCCAATATTGAAACTTTATTTGTGATGTGTTATATGACCGCAAACCGGTTAAAAGAGATGCGGCAATGATTATGTTACGGGCATATGATGATGATGGTGAGAGATGATGATGATGGTTTTAACAGGAAGCGATGATGATGGTGGGACAAATCTATGATGATGAGATTAAATTATGATGATATTTCGGTGATACAATGAAGTTGATTATGATGGGGATTATATTAGGGAAATTTGATGATGATGATGATGATGATGATGATGGCAGTAGTGGATATAAGTGGAGATACAATTATGATGGCGTTCATGTAATGGGTTGATGATGATGATATAAAGTATGTTTGATGATGATGATGATGATGATGATGATGATGATGATGATGATTATGTATATAAGTTTGATGATGATGATGTATATAAATTTGATAATGATGATAATGATGATGATACAATTATACTGACGTTCATGTGATGGGTTGATGATGATATAAAGTATGTTTGATGATGATGACGATGATGATGATGTAAGGTAAATTCAACGATGATCATCATTATCACGATAACATTTATTCGATGATGATAATGAGGTTAAGGAGATTCAATGATGTGATCGTGATGTCAGTTAAGGAGGGCTGATGGTGATGATGCTCGACAGATACGATGATGACGTTGTCAGTTAAATTAATATGAAAATGTTGTAATGAGCTTAGCGTGAAGAGTTACGAATATCTGTGTGTGTACAACGCAGACGCTCGTAATAAAAAAGCAAATGTATACGCATGCGCAGTTAGATAAGAAATTTTCACGTACGCATTAATACTTATCTCTTTGGGAAGATTGCGTGGGCAAACGCAAATAATTTCACATATTTCAATGGCGTACTTGTATCCCTTAAACATACACACACACGCGCGCGCACACACACACACGTGTGTGTGTGTGTGTGTGTGTGTGTGTGTGTGAAGAGGACTCAAGTTTTTTAATATTTTGAGTACTCTGGCATTTATTTTATTATGAACAGTGCTCAGTATAATGAGTATTATAGAGCTTAATATAATTATGTAGTTATGAATTAATTGTACATTGCTGTACATATATATATTTTAGAATTGCTGTATATATATATATATTTTAGAACATGTACGAAATTTTTATATATCCACTACAAATATCGTACATTTGTTTCGACATTGAAACTGCAATGTCTCATCAGGTGGTGTGGACAGGAATGGAAAGCCTCTTTTCTTATATTTGGTGAGTTGTGTGTGGGATGTTGGTAGGGGTTAATGATAAGGGAATAATTTTTGTGAATTGTCTGTTTGAATTTTGAAGAAAATGGTGTAGGTAGTGAATATAGTTGATTAATGAGTGTCTAGGAATTTTGTTGACAGATTTAACATTAGTAGATAGGATGTAAGTTTTATGATCATGCGACTAGACCTTATCCTTTGGAATTCTTAGAGGAGCAGAGTAGGGGGTGTGAGGGGTGGGGAGGGATTGGACTTACCGCTTATTTGTACAACTATAGAATATTTTTGTATTTAAGCACAGTTTTTATAATTAATCTAATTTTGTATATTTAACCTTAATTTTGGATTTATAAAATCGATTTTTTCTATTAAATTTTAAATTTTAAATTAGATCACAGTTTGTGGTGTGTAATAGGTAAGATTTAATGTAAGAGGTAAAATTTAATGTTAGTATTTAAGGTAATAGGTAAGTAGTTAGTGAGTGCGTAATAGGTGGAATTTAATGTAGAAGGTATGATTTAATGTTGTATCTAAGGTAATAGGTAAATAGGTAATAGGTGTGTTTATATTTAAGGTAATAGGTCAAATTTAATGTGTGTATTTAAGCACAGTTTTTATAATTAATTTAATTTTGTATATTTAACCTTTATTTTGAATTTAGGAAATCGATCTTTTTATATAAAATTTTAAATTTTTTAAAATTTTAAATTAGATCACTGTTTGTGGTGTGTGTAAGAGTGTTGTTAGTACTATAAAGGTGTACCATTTCTAGCTCTGTCTTTTGTAGTATTTTTTTAGCATGATTGTAAGGTTAGTTCTTTAATGTGCTTGCAGTTTACTGTGGTTTAGTGCCTCTGGTTTAAAAGCTTGTTGCTATTTATATATTTAATGATTTCAATTTTTTCTTGAAGACAAAGGAAACATGGTTCCTTTATTGATTTAGCTGTTCTTGCTTGTTTGTGGATTTTCCATTTAACTTTAGGTGTTTTATTTTCGTCTTTTAACTTCCAAAAGTATTTGGAGAGAGACGTCATGTTTTGTTTTTCTTTGTTATTGAAGGATGAGAGGTGATTGTAAAATCGCTTTTTAAATACGTTTATGGTGTTTCCGATATATATTATTTCATCTTTAGGATTCTCCATGGATGAAATCGAACACACACACACACACACACACACACACACACACACACACACACACACACACACACATATATATATATATATATATGGTGTGTAATAGGTAAGATTTAATGTAAGAGGTAAAATTTAATGTTAGTATGTAAGGTAATAGGTAAATAGGTAATCGGTGTGTTTATATTTAATGAAATAATATATATCGGAAATACCATGAACGTATTTCCGATATATATTAATATATTATTTCATCTTTAGGATTCTCCATGGATGAAATCGAACACACACACACACACACACACACACACACACACACACACACATATATATATATATATATATATATATATATATATATATATATACACACACAAAGAATCTCAAGCTAGCCAAAACCTACCGCGGTTTCACACTACGGCTCGTCAGGTTTTGGCTAGCTTGAGATTCTTTGTGTGTCTTTGCTCTACTTTTGCATTTCGTTTGTACTTTGTATCGAGCACTTTTTCTTTCTTTTTTTGTGGTTGGTTCCGTTTGGGTTTTTTTTTTTTTTTTTTCTTTACTGCGGAGTATCGTATGTCTTGTCCTTATTCCGCGGATTTCTTTTTTTTTCTCTCCTCTTATCCAACGCCTTAGTGCACCGAATTGTAACGGAATTAGGTTCTGTTTGTTAATGGTTTTTCTTAAGGTTTATCTTAGTATAAATTTAAAACTTAAATACTTGCAGAGTCTATTTAGTTATTATTTTGAATATATATATATATATATATATTTGAACAAATTCTTGGTCATACAAAACTTTATGATAGCGTAAATTACAAGACATTTTTACATTTTTACTAAAAACTAAAAACTAAAAAAAAAAAACGGTTTTGTCCCGGGGCTTATCAAGTTTATTTCTTGGAATAGTAAACATGTATAATAAATGATGATTAATGGGGACGGGAAAAAATATGTATGGAAAACAAGAGTCCAATGAAATTCAAACCCAGCAAGTAGTCTCTCCATTTACAGATCTACAGTGACTCTAGCACCTTTAGATGATATAAAGAGTGGGATGGAGATAGAATAGTGAAACGGTCAACACTCAAGAAACAATTCCTGCTCTTCATAACATGCTGTGCATTTTTATCGCCCCTATTAATTATCTTTTATTATACATGTTTACTATTCACATGTTTACTATTCACATGTTTACTATTCATATGTTTACTATTCATATGTTTACTATTCACATGTTTACTATTCATATGTTTACTATTCACATGTTTACTATTCATATGTTTACTATTCACATGTTTACTATTCACATGTTTACTATTCATATGTTTACTATTCACATGTTTACTATTCATATGTTTACTATTCACATGTTTACTATTCACATGTTTACTATTCATATGTTTAATATTCACATGTTTACTATTCACATGTTTACTATTCATATGTTTACTATTCACATGTTTACTATTCACATAAATAAACTTGATAAGCCCCGGGATGAAACCGGTTGTTTTTTGTTTTGTTTTGGTTTTTTTAGTTTTTAGTAAAAATGTCATGTAATTTACGCTTATTCTAGCTATTATATATATATATATATATATATATATATATATATATTGAAAAACAGTAGCTACTCTAGCATATACGCATCGCTCATTCAGTAATGAATTAGAGCACTCTGGCTATTGGGCGTGTATAATGATAATATACACGCTAAAAAGACTGCCTCCTTCTACCGAGCGGCCATAGCTCAGAACTGACGCCAATTCGGTCGGATTTCAATCCTGGGTAAAAAGCAATCGAATGTCTAATCGTAGTGATGAGCTATGATATAGCGAAACAGATCTGTCTGCGGATGACTATATATATATATATATATATATATATATATATTTTTAATCATCTCACCCCAAGCAAGGCATTCCACTGCCACTATTGCGCATGGGGCTACATAGGGGAAGGTAAAGAGAAGGAGTGGTTAGACATAGGGAATGTCAGGAGGAAGGTGACAGATGAGTAAGGATAGCGAGGATGAGGGTTAGGCAGATGGGAAGAGTTCTTGATAGAATGGCAGCAGGTTTGTGTGTTAGGAGGTGTCTATTGACCTTACATTTAAACTCCTGGAGATTGTAGCAGTCGGGGAAGCAATCGTTTGGAAGAGAATTCCACAGTCGGGAAGTGCGAGGAAAGAAATTGTTGGAGTAGAAGTTACGGCTGCATTTTATCGGTTTCACTGTAAAAGGGTGGGATCTAGTTGCTAATCTAGTATCTCGTGCAAATTCGTATTTAGGGGGCCCCAGTGATCTAAGTTCATCGGAGCAGAAGCCGTGAAAGTATTTATAGAAGAGACACAGGGAAGCCACGTCGCGCCGGTGGGAGAGAGAATGAGAATCACCAATGAGAATCACCCCAAAATCACAATATTCTAGTGTATTGTCTCTTTGTATTTTTTCATTTTTTTTTCTCTGAAGAAGTTTTAATAATAATCTATATTAGACTGAAGCACGTTCCCTACTTTGTTCTATTTTATTTTATTCGAATTATCTATTATCTAATTTATTTTATTCATTTTGTTGGATTCGGATCCATATATTCAGATTAGGTCTATGCGAAGGATAACTTTGAATTTAAATTCTGAGGAAGGCCTAGTAATACACTTTGTCCACCACTTATATGTAGCCTTTTCGATAAGGAGTGGCTGCTTCTACACAGGCCTCCACCACTATAATCAAATCATTGTGAGCGTTGTCTGGCTGTTCGGTACTAAGAACTAAACTACTGAAATTGCATACGTCAAAAAACGACGGATGAGTCCATATATGATGTAAAGTTACCGAACTGGTGTCACAAACAATTTATTTAAATTCTAAATAACTAGATGTAAAGGTAATCCATCTCGATTCTAATTTTCTTTTCAATCATTCTCTGTCACGCTTCTATGAACTGCTGGAAGGATTCTTATTGGATTCCTCTCAACTCCGTCGTTACGGACCTCTTGCTGGCATCCACACCTTCAAAACTGGTTCGACGATAACCTAATACTTAGGGAAAAGCAAAAATATCACACGGATAAGGATCAGGTGAATAGAAAGGTTGTTCCAGTAAGGTAATATTCTTCTCGCCCAATCTGAGCATAGACAGGCCGTTGTGAACCAGTCCTTTGTTGTGCTGGAGAAGCCACGATTTTTCCTTCCACAAAACTCGTCTCTTCTTGCAAAGCGAACGCCGCAAAATCTTTTTTATAGAATTGCTCGTCTAGCCCTGTGGTAAGAACTCACGGTGGCCAATGCCCATAGCTAACACAGCACACCCAGTCTAGTTACTTTTCAAACAAATCTCGTACAAATCTGTCTCTGTCTCTCTTTTTCCATATATATATATATATATATATATATATATATATATATATATATATATAATTATATGGTTATGTCAATTTATATGGTGATGTCAAAAATTGACATAACCATATAATTATATTATATTATATTAAGCTCTATAATACTCATTATATTGAGCACTGTTCATAATAAAATAAATGCCAGAGAACTCAAAATATAAAAAAATCCTCGAGTCCTCTTCACTTGGAAGTATATATATATATATATATATATATATATATATATATATATATATACTAATGTACATTTGGGTAGCAACATTTTTCAGATATATGTCATTAAATATAACCGTCAAGGAAGGTTTAATTAAGATTTTATTAAGTTCTTCAGAATTCTAGCATTTTTTCCGTTTTGTAGTTGTTAATGAATATGAAAATTGGACATAATGTTTATTGTCCTAAACGCTTTCGTTCACTTATATATATACACTACCGGCCATAATTATTAAGCCACCCCAGTTTTTTTAAAAAATGATATATTTCATACTATTTTTTATATTTATTGCCAAGTGAATAATTGTAAATGAAAATACAATGTTTTTTTTTGTTAAAATTGCACAATAACATGTGCATCAAATGAATTTATAAACATCTAATAATCACCTATACTGCAGTTTCATCGATGAAAGAATGAAGAAAATTTAGGGTGATTCGGACGAGTTCATCTTTGTTTCCTTGCCTTGTAAAATTTTGCAAAGTAATAATAACAAAAGAACCATTCTATTTTCATTTGGCAATAAATACTAAAAATAGTATAAAATATATAATTTCTTTTAAAAAAAACTGGGGTTGCCTAATAATTATGCCCGGTAGTGTATATATATATAATGGCCGATTACTAATCGTTTCTTAGCACACCTTTCTGCCAGGAAGGTTAACCACACCCTATTATAGGTGGTTGCTTTGTTATTTATATTGCCCTTATGCTGGGAAGACCTTAGTTACAGTTTCTGGAAGAGGGTGCATAATGTCGCAAGGACATTTTTTAAAGGTTAGTACGCCAAAATCCTTTGTCACAATGGTTGTACTTGCCAACAGTCGACTGATTATCCAGCGTCATCAGAAAGAAATATAACTGGTGACATATGTCAGTATAAAAAAATGCCGAAATTATATATTGGGTTGTCCGGAAATTTCATGCCGATTTTTAGTCGTCCCTGTTGCAACATGTTGTAACACGTTAAATTTATCGACAGATATAATATGCTTACATTTCTGATACGAGCACACGCAAACTATCTCTTGAGAAAGAAAGTTGAAAATTACTTAAACCGTGACAATTTTGCATCCCTAGGAAAATGAAAGATTATAAGGTACATTTTAGACACTTAATGCTTTTTTTTTCCCGTATAGGCAAAAATGTCTCGCAAGCACCAAAAACATATATGCTAGATACATTGAAGTGGCTTTAGGTGACAGAACTGTACAGAAGTGGTTCGTTAAGTTTAGAGTTGGTGATTGTAGCTTTATTGATGGAGAAAGCTCAGGCAGACCCTCCCACTATAAATGACGACCAAATCAGGACATTGATTAAGAATAACCCGCATTACACAACGTCCAATTTGGTAGAAATACTAAATTTATCAAAACCCATCATTCATGAGCACTTAATGCATCTTGGGTACTCAAATTGCTACAGTGTTTGGGTACCACACGATCTGAGTAAAAAGAATCTTTTGGATTACATTTCTATCTGTGATTTGTTGTATAAACTCAATGAAAATGCACACATTTTAAAGCAAATAACGAGGGGTGATGAAAAATGAATCGTTTACAACAATGTTCAGCGAAAAAGATCCCTGGTTTAAGTGACAAGGGCCAACTTTAGCCACCCCAAAAGCAGGTCTTCATCCTAAGAAAGTCATATTGTGCATCTAGTGGGATTGGAAAGTAATCCTGTACGATGAACTTTTATCATGTAACCAGTAAATTGCTTCTGAAAAGTACTGCTCACAACTGGGCGAATTAAAGGCAGTAAAAATTCCTAGAATTGACGAACACGGAAGGTGTTGTTTTCCATCAGGATAATGCCAGATCTCACCTTTCTTAATGACCCGACAAAAATTATTACATTGAAATTCAAGGAAGAAGTAATCTTTAAATTGAATAAAAAACGGAGAAAGGTTTTGCAAAAAATGGCTTACATTTGTAGAATAAATATTTAATGGCATAATTTTGTTTTGTATTATAATTTCCCTTAAGACACAGCATTATCTTTCTAGACAACCCAGTATATATATATATATATATATATATATATATATATATGTGTGTGTGTGTGTGTGTGTGTGTGTGTGTGTGTGTGTGTGTGTGTGTGTGTGTGTATGAATTTTTTAGCATGGATTTTTTATTAATACGACAGATTTGTATCACTTGTTATTTTTAGTGTATATTCGTGTTTGAGTAGACGTTCGGTTTATTTATTAAACAGTATATACTTATTTATTTTCGGCTTGAATGTTAGAGAAATCCTATTAAAGAAAAATTAAGGCTTCCTGGTAGGATTCAGACCTGCGTGCCTCCGTACGATGGTTCCCTCCTCTTCTAGAGGAACGCAGGTTCGAATCTTGCCAGAGCACGAGATTTTTCCTTAATATAATTTTTCTAACATTCACGTCGATAAATGAAAATAAATAAATAAATAAATATATTGTTTAATTAATGAACCAAAAGTTTACTTAAATACGAGTATGCACTAAAAATAAAGTTTAAAGTGACACACACACACACACACACACACACACACACACACACATATAGATATATATATATATAGCAAAATCTACTGCTAAGAAGGTTGGGTGACTTCCATAGCAAAATCTACTGCAAAGAAGGTTGGGTCACTATGTCGATCCAGTATGTTTTTCCGCCTGAATCCATCCTGCATATATAGAAGTCAACCATCCGTCCGTGCATGGAGTACTGCTGCCATTTATAGTCAGCCTCCCTTGCCGTTCTCCTCAGTGTTCTTGACAGGCTCCAAAGAAGAGTCTGTAATGTGATAGATACTGATCTGGCGGCTCGACTGCAGCCACTTCCCCACCGTCGAAATGTGGCCTCCCTTTGTCTGTTCTATAAATACTTTCATGGCTTCTGCTCGAACGAACTTAAGTCACTGGTGCTTCCTCAACAGGTGTTTACTCGTGCAACCAGACTGGCAACTGGGTCCCACCCATTCACAGTCAGGTTAGCCAAATGCAGACGACAATTCTACTCCTTCAGCTTCTTCTCTCGCACTTCCCGCCTGTGGAACTCGCTCCCATATTCTTGCTTTCCTGACGGCTACAACCTCCAGAAATTTAAATGCAAAATCAATACTCATCTACTAACCACTGGACTCTAGCTCTCTCCCCACCCCCGTATATCCTTCCCTTTCTCTCCACCTATGTATCTGTCATCGCACCTGCATTCTCAGCTTTCTATTGCTCCTTTCTAACTAGTTTGTACTCCTCACTTTTCTAATTAATCTTTTTACAGTTATGTAGCCCCCAGCTCATCAGTGGCATTTCTGCCTTGCTCGGGGTGAAATGATTAAAAAAAAAAATATATATATATATAGATATAGATATATTGTATATTTGGGCAACAATCAGATTTTTCTACAGGTTCCATTAAAATGACAGATAAGTTATTATCATTAAGTTTGTTTTTATAATTTTTCATGTGTTCGTATAATTTTTTTTTCATTTCGGTACTCAAATTATATAAGAATTGTCCAGTATTACTTTCGTTGTTGGCTTTAAGTTACATGACCTGATAGCCAACAAGAAAAGTAATACTGGACAATTCTTATATAATTTAAGTTCCGAAAAGAAAAAGACTATACGAACATATAACAAATTATAATTAAAAATATATATATTGTCTGTCACTTTTTAATGAAATATATATATATATATATATATATATATATATATATATATATATAACACGTTAAAATTTCCCTTCTCTGATTTAATGCGCCTATGGCTTAGCGGGTAGTGACTCCGACTGATAAACAGGCTTATAATGTGGATGGCTCATATATATAAAGAAAACAATTATCTTATTCACGTACGCGTGTGTATTTAAGAACAGGGCAGAGAATGTAAGTTTGAATAAGATAATTTTTTTTCTTTTCTTTATTTGGAGATATTTCACAATTTGTGTGTTGAGGGGTTGATTGATTGATTCGTTTTTTATGGCTTAGCAACCCTTTACAGTTTAGATAAAATCAGGAATTATTTTAAGATTGTAAAAATGTTTTTTTTCTTTTTTACGAAGATAAAAATGATTTAGTGATACATATCTTACTGATGAATCCAGAGCCTGCGGGGGAGAAAGGCTGAGTCATACCTTTCCCAAGGGTATATGTGCCTGAGTAAGTATAATAAACCTAACGGGAATTGGAACTCGGCTTTCAGATTAACAGTTCGGGGTTATTATCCATTACACTACCCGCACACCCAGTCCCCAAGCGGTCACTCTTCTATGAACTGACCAGCCTTAACTTCACTTAAAACTTTAATAATAGTACGGGAACCAATGTTTCAACGTGATATAGCCGTAAGCCTGTTTATTCATGCTTGGATGTGCGTTGTGGTGCACTGGATATCGGCTCGGAACGAGATATCGGGGAGCCGAGTTCAAATTCCAGTTGAATTCATTGCATTTACTTACGCGCAAATACCCTTGGGAAAGGTATTAATCCATCTATTCCTTCCAGTTATGGGTTAAATAACAGGACAGATTGGGTTCTATAGCCTTGGCTGGCAACCAATCTACCGCAGAAAACAATGGCAACCTACTGCGGTATAATCTTCTGCCCAGTCAGTCATGTCTCTTTCATGATCGCCCAAGCGTATTTCTCGTATGGCACTTAACTGACTGACATTCCTGCTTGCAGCAACTAGTATTGCCAAACGATCACTCATCTAAGTACTGACCAGGCTCGACGTTGCTTAACTTCGGTGATCGTACGGGAACCTGCGTTTCAACATAATGTGGTTGTAAATTGTGTGTGTGTGTGGGGGGGGGGGCGTTTGCGCGCGATTCTATTCGTCTGTGTTTAACTGCTTGCATTTTTATGCGTGTGTCTGTATATCCCAGCGTGTATAGATGTGCACTAGCAAAGATGTATGCGTTCAAAATTTGTGCGTGTATATTTATACATGTCTGTCTAATTGTTTTTGTTTTTGTTTATATTCGATTTTGGCTTAGCTGATAAGAAAAGTTCAAGCTAAAAAAGCAAAAAAGCAACAAAAAAAAAATCAAAAGTTGTATGATGATATAAGTTTGTAATACAATATAATCACTGGCTTTGTAATATCGTAACGCCCAGTAAACAATAAGGATCTGTTTGGGCGGGCGCCATTTTGTTCACGTGACCTCTTGAATAAAGAAGTAAACAGAAGAATTCTTATCAAATGACACGAAGCTTTGACTCTTGTTTCTTGCTGTTAAACTCTCGGATTTCATTAACGGTGAGTTAAAACGCAACACGCTTATCTTATTTTTTTTATTATTGTCTGGGGGTTTGGCTACTTCTTTAAAAGAAAGGTCATTTTTTCCCTGCCGAGAATGAAAGTTTACCATCAAAGTTGAAAAGCCATTTAAAGTGGATTTTCTTCATTTATCTACAAATGAATTCACTTGCTAGATATTTTTGTCACTGCCCAGTCCTCTCTTTCCAGCCTTGACTGCGTTTGAATAGCATTTCCGCAGCCTTGTGGGTGATGAATAATTTTCTACCCTTTCCTATTAACGCAATCTCGCAAGCTTGTGGCTGATAAGAAAATAAGAATTAAAACCAACTTTCTTCTTCACTTTCACAAAAATTCACAACGTTGTGTAAAATCCTGGTTTTGCCGCATAGAACAAGTACTGACCGCGTGCTTACAAAAAAAGTCGAAACCAAATTTCGTGAGTAGATGTTAAATTGGTTTTCTGACCAATCGAAGCAATTTGCAAGACCATAAGAACTTAACGATCCAGTGCGAAAAATCTGAATGACGATAAAGGCTTTGATCAGATCAGAGTCAGATGGGAGCAGCGAGACAAGCTAAATGTAACAGGAGAAACTTCAACCACGACCCGAACGTAAGGTCACGTCGCACATTGTCCTCCTTCTCCTTCTTTCTCGTGTGCTGATTCCTTTTACTACTTCTTCTCCATTCGAAGACATTCCTACCAAACAAACGCTCATACATACATACGTACATATATACTCTTTCCAATAAATTACTACTACGAACATTTCTTGATACTTTCTCATTGAACATTAATTTCTACTGTAATTCATGTTATCCTTTTCATTTACAAATTTCTATTTTAAAAGGAAATATTTATATTTTTATTCTTCCACTCTTCCACACTGATTCCCACATTCCAACCTGATGAAAACCTTCTGATCATTCTGGTGATAATTCTGTATAAAACTTGTAAGCTGTAGGGAGTTCGATTAAGTATGACACAAGGCCAAATTAAATAAACATTAACCAACCCCTATAGCTACAGGCTTACCCATACTCATATGGCTATTTCCATGTAAAATGTTCTGACAGGTAGCATTCTTTAGTTCCACCAGTTCAGACCTTTTCAGATAAAACCCGCTGTGCCATGTACAAAGGAGCCGAACATCCAAACACCCTTCGTATTCCAATGGTAAAAAGAAGTTTCAATCAGACATACACTCAGACAATCAAGAAAATCAGAACTTTAAACAAAATAGCCATATTATACTGAGAAAAAAAATAAGACTGTCAATTTAAACTTACGCCAGGTGGATATGTGTTTATAATTTTTTATTGCACTAATGAGTATTAGAGTTTATTGTTTAAATAAAGAATTATTTACGGTAACTTTTAATTTCCCTTTTCACTTTTTAAAAATGAATTCTGACAGCATGTCATAATTTAAGGGTCTGAATATTTATATAACTGATAACTCATGAGCCCGGGGGAAAAATTCGATCAAAGAATGCTAATAACATAATTTTCTAAGCCTTACTTCATAACGTCATTTACGAAACTTAGTCTTCCTGAGCATGACGATAAACTACATCCGGCAGCAAGAAGATTGGAGGTTTTGAGAAGCATAGAACCATCTCTAAATTGCTGCTATTCTCATGTGGTAGTACCTGTTAGGGTTCCACTATGGGCAAATAGTGAACCCCCAAACAAAATCAAAAGTATATATTTATAATAGAATAATAACCAACAATATATTTTTAGAGCAAAATGACAATCACTGCAACACTAAAAATAATATAAAAATACATTTTTATAGTAAAATTACCAACAAAACATTTTATAATCTTCAATATATATATCTAAAAAAAAAACATATCTTTACTCTGAAAGTACAAAATATCTATAGTTGAAAGCATAAAATTACGTACAAAGTATTTGGATTTCGACATTAAATTACCCATAGAGGCTGATATATCGCCAAACAAAATCAACAAACCAGACACCCAACAGGAAAGAACTCTTTTATGATATTAGTCTATATACTATCCTACAATTTCATAAAGGAATCAAACTGTATTCCAAAGTATAACTTCAATATCTCGGATGTTTGGAAAGTACTTGATTGGTAAACACGCTATGTGAGTATGTCATTGTAAAACGTAATCTGTACGGCTGGAAAATTGTGTCACATGTTTTGATGATAAATAACTAAATTGATGCACGCTTGTTTGCCGCCGTTATATATCCACATCCTTTTGTATAATGAACTGCTTTTTTAAAAGAATAGAAACGGGTTTACAATATAAAAACACTTATCATCGTATCTAGTAACATGTATGCGTACAAAACCTACCATATATTTAATTGTGAAAACAGAATAACACATTATATTGTTATTACTTCAAAGCACGCAATAAAATTAAATTTCGGCATTAAAATATCTGTATGCCGTTAAACAAAGAAATCATTACAAGCTTAGCTCGGCATGGCTTCCAGTATAGGGCACCCGGTAAACATCGAAATCACTACTCAGCCTTAATGGTCGACAACAATTAAAACTTTCTGATGCACTTAGCTAAGTTTGGTATAAGGCCTCTAGTATAAAGCATCCAACGAGCATCAAAATATACTCAGTATTAATGATCGATAACCATTAAAATTTTCCGATGTGCCCATCCCTTGTCTAACAGTGTCATTTATTTAGTTTAGCTAAGTCTGGCACAAGGCTTCGATTATAGGCAACCCGGTGAGTATCGAAATCAATACCCAGTTTTAATGGTCAGCCGTTAAAACCTTCTGATGCACTCATACTAGGCCAAAATATTTAATTTATTAAAGTTTGTTTAGTTTGGCACAAGGCCACACAGTAAGAGCACCCAGTAAATATTAATATCACTACTCCTTATTATTGGATAACAAAATTAGTTTGCTAACCATTATAACTCTCCATTTTGTCCATACAAATTTCATTTGCTGCTAAAAATATAAAAAAAATTATTCCACAGACCAAATACACTTATCAATGTGAAATATAAATTAAGCAGATATTTTAGTAAACTTATCGATTAAATAGAACACTCATAAACCCGTTTTGATTCCTTTAAAAAAGCAGTTCATTATATATAAAAAAAAAAAAAAAGAAAAAGATGTGGATATGTAACGGCGGCAAACCAGCGTGCATCGATTCAGTTATTTATCATCAAAATATGTGACACAATTTTTCAGCCGTACAGATTACGTTTTGCAATGACACACTCACATAGCGTCTTTACCTATCAAGTATTTTTCAAATATTCGAAATATTTGTTTATAAAAAAAAGTTCTAATGTACTCAAATGAATTTTATAAACATATGTTGGGTTATGTATAATAAAATTTAAGTATGTTATTATGTCTTATTAATGTTTATTATTTTTCACACGTTAGCATACAATATGCAAGCATTTGTTTATATAGGCAGATTGATATAAGAATATGAATCAAAAACAAATACTGATTTGCCTATGAAAAAATTGTACGCATTCTTCAGGTGCTAGGAATTCTATGTCTTTAAGGACACATGGCCCAGTGAACATAGATGTTGGTTAGTTCCTGACTTGACTTTTAGAGTTCTGAGTTCAATACCAGGCTACAGCAGCGGTGAACAACTAACTTGCAGGGTTAGAGGGAGATAACTCAAGACTTCCAATTGAGGGCTTTACGCAAGGAATGAGGATGATATGCCCCAGTGATTGTAATAAAGGGTTCGGTTCGAAATTCCTAGCACCTGAAGAAGGCCGGACATATAACGGCCGAAACGTCGTAAAACTGACAACAAAGATGAAGACAATAGTCCGAATAATGTAAATACTGTAAAAGGGAACTTGTTTGTTTTTTTTTTGTTTTTGTTTTTGTTTTTTGTTTTTTTTTTCTGTCTCTGAGGTTTTTCACACAATTTTGTCATTTAAAAAAAATTATTGGGGGTTGCAGTGATTATTTGTGTTTTGTTTTGTTTTGTTTTGTTTTGTTTTTGTTTGTTTTTTTTTTGTTTTTTCCTTTTTTTTTTTTTTTTTTTTTTTTTTTTTTTGGCTAGTGTTCATTCGTTTTTTGTTGGGATTGACCATTCAAGACACTTTCAAGAAAATTTAACTTCCAGGACGCAACCACACTCTCGCAAAAACCGTTTCAGTGAATGAAATGAAAGACTATGATAAATAACTTCTTTTTTTTCTCTCGGACAGCCAAGAAAAGCCGAAAATCTCTTTCTATTGAAAGACAAGACAACGAAAGTATTTGGCGAATATAGACAGAGCGGCGCCATGAAAACAGAACGCCAGTAATCTTGATTCTATCCACATCTCGACATGAATGCATTTCTGAAAGTAAAAAGTTACACAAAGGTTAAATAATCAGTTTGTATTATCTTTTCTTTGTTTTTAGGTCGAGATTTTAGCGGATGTATTTGCTTCAATCCTGGGAATAAATTTGTGTAAATGTAGACAGCAGAAGGGATATAGGCACATCATTTTTGAATGCGAGAAGGTTAGAATGTACATATATGTACACGTACACGCAGAGAGAGAGATGTCGGGAAAGAAATGGCAAAATCTACTAACTGTAGATATACTGAACAGAAAGCATTCATCTATACTCAATGAAAGAATCTATAGAAAAAACACATATGGACGCATATATAATTTATTAGTTTAATTATCAGCGAAAGTTTTTCTTTCTTATAAGCAAACCATCAAAATGCTCGTGAGACAGACATGAATCTTTGATGTATCTTCGTAGATCACTTTGTGTATGAAATTAGATACAGAATTCAAACAAAATATGACAAATGGAAAAAACTTTTATTGTCCGATTCACTCATATTCGAATCAATTGAGATAGATAGATAGATAGATAGATAGAGAGAGAGAGAGAGAGAGAGAGAGAGAGAAACAGAATTAGATAGAGAGAGAGAGAGAGAGAGAAACAGAATTAGATAGATAGATAGATAGATAGATAGATAGAAACAGAATTGGATAGATAGATAGATAGATAGATAGATAGATAGATAGATAGATAGATAGATAGAAAGAAAAATGTTATATCACATTATAATATTAACATTTTTATATTATTAATTCCAAATAAATATTATCGCTCTACTTTGTATTGAACACTTTTTTTAACTGTTTCTTTGGATACTGAATCTTATTTCATGCATACCTACCCTATAGATAGATAGATAGATAGATAGATAGATAGATAGATAGATAGATAGATAGATCACAACCAATTGAGATAGATAGATAGATAGATAGATAGATAGATAGATAGATAGATAGATAGATAGATAGATAGGAATAATTATATTAAGTGTTTCCTTATGAGGAAACATTCAGCATTCATTGACCGTGTATGAGTTACGCTTTCTTCACTCCATGGGCATCAGGCTGGGATCATAGTGTAGTAACTGTTTTCCTCGTCTCCAATGGTAACAGTAATATTAACTGTTTCCTTATAAAACAAAACCTTCAGCATTCATTGACCATGCAGCCAGAGTGACACTTTCTTCACTCCATGTGCATCAGGTTGGAATCATAGTGTAGAATCTGTTCTTCTTATCTCTGATGGTAACAGTCATGTTAACTGTTTCCTTATAAAAAAAAAACGGCATTCATTGATTGAGCAGCCTGGAGTAAACGTGTTACGCTTTTTACACTCCCTGGGCATAGGTCCTGTATTAACATACTTATAAAACATAAACACTACCGGCCATAATTATTAGGCCACTCAAGTTTTTAAAAAAATGATGTATTTTATAATATTTTTGCTATTTATTACCAAGTGGATAATTCTAAATGAAAATAGAATAGTTCTCAATAACATGTGCATCAAAAGTACTGTTCTGATGTTCAGTTTTTTGGGCTCTCTTCCCCATGCTAGTCTCTTCTTTTTATTGGCTGGCCTAAGAAAAAGCTGTCTGGCTGGCTGCCTTGTAATATTTTGCAAAGTAATAATAACAAAAGAACCATTCTATTTTCATTTAGAATTATCCACTTGGCAATAAATACTAAAAATAGTATGAAATCCATCATTTTTTTTAAAAACTGGGGTGGCCTAATAGTTATGGCCGGTAGTGTATGTATATAACACACTTCTGTAGAGAATTTACAGAAATGAGTTAAATCGAGATACATAAAATAAGCCAACCGTCGTTTTGTCGTTCAGTTTAATGCGTTTGTTATAATAATTAACTGGATTGATTTTCACTTCTTTAAGCGAGAATTTCTTTATGAAGCGCTAGGAAATGAAGCCAAAGTGAAATAGCAGATGGTTGCTTGTAGTCTTACAAGCCGACATCGAAACTAACTGAACCCGTGCCTAAGTCTTTACACATCATCCCGGACGCATTTTCAATCTGTATTTTCAACATCTCGCCGTTCATTATGACAGATTTTCGAAGAGATTTTTTTCTCTCGCGGTAAACTCTGGTTTTGTTTGGTAAATGGAATTGTATTTCCTAAATAAATAAATACTTTCACGGCTTCTGCTCCGATGAACTTAGATCACCGCTGCCCCCTAGGTACGAATTTGCACGAGATACTAGATTAGCAACTAGGTCCCACCCTTTTACAGTGAAACCGATAAAATGCAACCGCAATTTCTACTCCGACAGTTTCTTTTCTCGCACTTCCCGACTGTGGAATTCCCTTCCACATGATTGCTTCCCCGACGGCTACAATCTCCAGGAGTTTAAATGTAAGGTCAATAGACACCTCCTAAGACACTAACTCCATTCTTTCAAACACTCTTCCCATCTACCCAACCCCCAGCCTCGGTATCCTTACCCATCTATCACCCTCCTTCTGATATTTCCTATATCTAACCACTCTTTCTCTTTACCTTCCCCTATGTAGTCCCATGCGCAATAGTGGCAGTGGAATGCCTTACTTGGGGTGAAATGATTTTTAAAAAAATGTTTATGTAGCATATGACAACTCAAACAGAGAGTTTCTCTTCTCCTATCTTTAGAAATTGTCTTTCAAGCTCTTGCGTTGTGGTGCAGTGGCTATCGACTCGGAACGACAAATCGAGGAGCCGAGTTCGAATCCCAGTTGAATTCCTTGCATTCACTTACGCAAAAATACCCTTGGGAAAGGCATTAATCCGTCTCTTCTCTCCAGTTATAGGTGAAATAATAGGACAGATTGGGTTCTATAGCCTTGGCTGGCAATCAGTTTACCACAAAAAGCAATAGCAACCTATTGCAGGATAATCTTCTGCCCAGTCAGTCATCTCTCTCTCTTTCCCTCTCCCTCCCCTCTCTCTCTCTCTCTCTCTCTCTCACTCTTTCAAGATCGCCCAAAGCGTGTATCACGTATGGCACTAACTGACTAACTGATATGCTGAATGGCTAGATTTGATAGCAGAAACTACATCGGTCCACAACGTCGTACATATCTGACGAGGATTCCAACACCAAAATCTCAACAAGAGTACGATCAGGTGAAATTGTGAAACCTAATCAATGTAATCTACTCGTAGATTATGCTCATGCGCATGTACACAGATGCAAAGAGATGGATGCTAGGCAGAACGATTTTGAAACAGTGATATTGCACTCGTATTCAAAGTTGGGTGTTGACACTATAAATAAGGATACAAAATATTGTTTTCTATATCGTTACCGATTTTTGAGGAGATTCGTTTAAAAATTTAATTTAAGTTCTGTTGTGGGATCTCCCCCTTTTGTATATGATAATTGACTCGACTGAGTGTGCATGTACTCCCGCCATAGTTGCAGTTGCAGTTGCAGTTTGCAGTAGAGAGTAATCGTAGAGATCCGTTAGTTATCGAAGAGTTCCGACAGATACCGAAGTTACCCAGAGACCAGACTAGCTCTGAGCTCTACTCAGCTAGGATAATATACCCGGACATACTATTTCCAACGACTTCACTTCAAGACTTGTATATATTTATTTCTACTAATAGTATTCCTGGATTTACTAACCTGCGTTCAAGTTTCTATATTACGTTCAATATAACCTACTTTTCTAATCTCCATATCTGTTTTTGTTGTTCATTATTTTGTGCGGTTCCTCATCCGGAATCCACAAGTTCAAAATCGTAACGTTGTGATTTAATTCTGGTGATCAGTGAAAACCTTATATCACAGCTTTACAATATTTATAATTTTCCGAAACTGGAACAACGACATTATTATTAAATCATTATGTCATCAAATAAGACCTTCATTTACTTCAAAGGGCAAATATACTGAACAATTTATCTATATTATGATTTAATATGTGTATTTAGGCAGCAAAGTTTCTTTTAGACATGTCAGATTAAATAAATTGCAAATATTGTGTCTGCTTATTTTTAATAAAATCTGTTCATACTCACGGATAATCTTTCGCGTATTATAACTGAAAGATGACAGAAATGAGCTGTAACGTTGACAGATGTTATTATTATTCATTTCTCTATGAAAGTACTTGGGTACATGGAAAAATGAATGCTAATAGAATCTGTCGACGTTACAGCTCATTTCTGACATCTTCCAGTTATAATACGCGAAAGATTATCTGTGAGTATGAACGGATTTTATTAAAAATAAGCAGACACAATATTTGCAATTTATTTAATCTAACATGATTTAATGTTATACAATGCAGTATTTTTTACTGTGATTTTCAATAAACAATTCAAATGTAAAACATTTTGTCGTATAATTTATGCCCATCAGTATTCTTCTTCTTCTTCTTCTTCTTCTATGTGCCCTGTCCCTTCAGGACGTAGGCGATCATGGATCTCCACGTCTCCCTATCCCTTGTGGCTCTTAGTATGTTTGTTCCTGTTGCTCCTGGCAGCCCCCGTTCCGTCATCAACCTGATCAGACCCTGCAAATATGTTATCCGCTGCCTTCCTCTGTCTCTCCTCCCTTCTATCTGTCCAGTCAGTATCAGGTTCTCCAGGCTCTCCTTCCTCATTGCATGTTCCAGGAACTTCAGTTGTCTCTTCCTGATGCTCAGCATCAATTTCCTTTTTGTTGCCATTCTTTCTAACACTTCGTCGTTGCTTGTATGCTCAGTCCACGATATCCGTAGCATCCTTCTGTAGAACCACATTTCGGCCGCTTCCAGTTTTGTCCTCATTTTCGATGATATTGTCCAGCATTCACAGCCGTATTGAAGAACTGACATCACGTAGCAGTCTAGCACTCTTTTCTTCGTTTCTATTGAGATTTTCCTGTGTGTTAGTATTATGATGTTATATAAACTTTTGCTTTTTTTATTAATTATGATCTTAAAAATGACTTAATAAATTTGTTTCGTTGAGTAGCCTTTTTTTAATCTTTTACAAATGTTTACGTTGTTTTTGTTTGTTTGTTTGTTTGTTTTTTTTTTCACCTATTGAATACAGTAAAATATTGCATATTTTGTTTGTAGTGATTCATAATTAAAATTTTGGTTTGAATATATTTTCAATTCAATGAATCTAATATAAAAAATATCAAATTTATTTGGATTTATTTTTGAAATAGTAAACTATTGAAGTCAGTTTGTACGCAAAAACTTGCAGAAATTAGGTATTTCTCTCTATATTTTTCAGACGATTTTTTAAATTAAATGTCCCCAAAATTGCTAAAAGTCATCAAACTAATTTTTTGGCGTCTCTGTGTATCCCATTAAACGTCAGCTTTTATATAGTGCAATTGTGATTTTCTAAAAAGCGTGAAAAATTAACCTGCTCTAATAGAGACTTTTCATTTAGGTTATCCATACCACATCGATGTGCGTTGTAGCGCATTGGATATCGGCTCGGAACGAGAAATCAGGAAGCCGAGTTCGAATTCCAGCTTAATTCATTGCATTCACTTACGCGCAAATACCCTTGGGTAAGGTATTAATCCGTCTATTCCTTCCAGTTATGGGTTAAATAACAGGACAGATTGGGTTCTATAGCCCTGGTCGGCAACCAGTCTACGCAGAAAGCAATGGCAACCTCCTGCGGGATAATCTTCTGCCCAGTCAGTCAAGTCTCTTTCAAGACATGATCGCCCAAGCGAGTATCACGTATGGCACATCACTGACTGATACCACATCCCAACAGAATATACTAATAGAAAACATTGTTTTTGTTCCTCTCTCGAGGCCTGTATACTGATGATGACGTTGGGAGGGGACTTATGCTGATGGCATTTATGTTAATATAAGAATGGCCTTGAACAGAAAATTAATATTGTCTATCGAGTATTCTCAGAAGCAGGACGCAAACTTTTCCAAAACAGAAAAAAAATGAATCTAGTGATGGCGCATAGACTGAATCCATAATGAAAATGAAGATGTGAAATTAATAGATATTAAAAATTTCAAATAGTAATGCCAATTATTTCCTTATAGGGAAATGGCCAATATCAACATTATGTTACTATTAAAATCATTAGTCGTCGTTGTTGTTGTTGTTGTTGTTGCTGTTGTTGTTGTTGTTGTTGTTGTTTTGTTTTTTAGGTGGGGAGTTTTAACTGATTAAAAATCAGATATTTTCTTAATGTACCAAGAAACAGGGATAAAAATTTGGATAATCTAGACTCTTCGTACTCACAAAAACTAGGGTGTCAAAGGGACGGTTTTTCTTCTATCACCGTTATTATGTTTGTTACGTGAAATAGGTTTCCCGAAATTGTCTTCTTTACATTGATTTTCTACCTAATGTGCCTAAGTCATCAATTGTGAACTCTTGTGTACTTTGTCACTAATAAATATGTCTACAGCAATATGGCGCCTCTTGTTTTACTCGTCATTTTAACATGACCCAGTATTTTGTCATTTAACAACGTAAGAATGTTAATTACCATTACACCTCGGCAATGTTTATTGTTTTGAAAAACCATGATTAGAATTGTAATATATATATATATATATATATATATATATATATATATATATATATATATTTAGTATATCGAGGCAGCAAGTAATTTTCTAGACATATAGACAATGAATGTCTATTATGTTTAATCATGAGCCGTTCTAAACGTCGTATTTTTGCTTTAATTTCAGTTGAAAATAAAGACAAAAATTCTCCAACATTTGGATAATTATTTATTGGTTTTCTTCTAAGCTTTCGGCTCACATGAGCCATCTTAAGAGAGGTAGTTTAAACTGAAATATTATAAAATCCACCATCACCGACGATTTTATTTTGTGTTGACATAAAACTCCGCTTGGCAACGGCAATAGTTACCAAAAATAATAAACGCAGTTCTTAAGTTTGCGATGCGGTTTTATGACGTCACACCGCGGGATAGCGCGAAATGACAACAAAACCATCTAGTCAAATGCAATGTAATATGTTATTTCCTGTTTTAAAGTTGATTTTATTGAGTGTTGGTTGTTTTGATTTGATGTACATGGCCTCCAATATATATATATATATATATATATATATATATATGTCTGTGTGTCTTAATTTTAACGAACCCTATTCCTCCGAAACCCTTGGTCCGATTTCGACTAAAATAGGGTTACCTTTCTATCATGACATAAACTTTTGATGTACGCAAAATTTCTTCGAATCGATTTACAGGGTACGACAAAAGTCACCCAAACGCTTAGAATTTACGAACTCTTCTCCTCTAAGAAGCCTTATGCAAATTCAACCAAAATCGGTTAACTTGTAGATTAAGACCCGAGCCTTTGATGCACACAAAATGTTTCGAATCAATGTACAAGTTTCGTCAAAAATCAACGACAAACATAATTTCTGGTGGTCTTTTGCGCACTTTAAGGTATTCCTTCAAAACGCTTCACTCAAGCTCAGCCAAAATCGAGTCACTCGTAGATCAAGATCTGATGCCTTGATATGAGAATTTCAATTGACACACAGAGTGCTGCAAAAATTAATGGAGAATGCTGCTTTTTAAGATCGTTTATTTCTCCGAAACGCTTAGTTGTATTCCAACAAAAATCGGGCTTTCTTTGTAACGTCTGTCTTCTCATATGCCCTAACAATTTCACGTTTTCTACAAGGTGCCAACCCCTCCGAAGTTTGTACGCAATGAAGGGGCAATGCAACCACTTCTTCTGAGTCACAAAGTCATCGCATCACATTATAGGCTTCTCTAACGCTCGCCGCCGTTCTTCCAATTATACATACATCATTCCTGTTTATTGACAAAATTGACCAAGCATGAATACCATTTTGCAAATACAACAAGACCACTTACGCAACCTCATACTGGAGTTTTTTTAATAAACACTGGACTTTACCATTTGAACATAACCACTAAAATACAGCTAGTAAAACATAAACATATGCTTTTTTTTTTGTTTTTTTAATCATTTCACCCCAAGTAAGGCATTCCACTTATAGCGCAGGTGGGTACATAAGGGAAGGTGGTGAAAAAGTGATTAGATATAGGAAATGTCAGAAGGAGGGTAATAAACGAGTAAGGAGGTACATAGGAAGACTGTTTGAGAGAATCGGTGCGAGTTAGTGTGTTAGGAAGTGTCTATTGACCTTACATTTAAACTCCTGGAGATTGTAGCTGTCGGGGAAGCAAGTATGTGGAAGGGAATTTCACAGTCGGGAAGTGCGAGAAAAGAAGCTGTTGGAGTAGAAATTGCGGTTACATTTTGTCATTTTCACTGTAAAAGGGTAGGATCTAGTTGCTAATCTAGTATCTCGTGCAAATTCTTATCTAGGGGACACCAGTGATCTAAGTTCATCGGAGCAGAAGCCGAGAAAGTATTTAAAGAAGAGGCACAGAGAAGCCACGTCACGCCGGTGAGAGAGAGACTGCAGCCGGTCAGCCAAGTTGGTATCGATCACATTACAGATTCACCGTTCTATTTTGTCAAGAACCCAGAGAAGAATAGCTATTTATAGGTTTTCTTTGTTCTTAGAAATTATTTATTAAGTTGCTTATTTATACGTTTTCTTTGTTCTTAGAAATTATGTATTAGGTTGCTTATTTATACGTTTTCTTTGTTCATAGAAATTATTTATTAGGTTGCTTATTTATACGTTTCCTTTGTTCTTAGAAATTATTTATTAGGTTGCTTATTTATACGTTTTCTTTGTTCTTAGAAATTATTTATTAGGTTGCTTATTCATACGTTTTCTTTGTTTTTAGAAATTATTTATTAGGTTGCTTATTTATACGTCTTCTTTGTTTTTAGAAATGATTTATTAGGTTGCTTATTTATACGTTTTCGTTGTTCATAGAAATTATTTATTAGGTTGCTTATTTATACGTTTTCTTTGTTCTTAGAAATTATTTATTAGGTTGCTTATTTATACGTTTTCTTTGTTCTTAGAAATTATTTATTAGGTTGCTTATTCATACGTTTTCTTTGTTTTTAGAAATTATTTATTAGGTTGCTTATTTATACGTTTTCTTTGTTTTTAGAAATTATTTATTAGGTTGCTTATTTATACGTTTTCTTTGTTTTTATTATTTATTGGTTGCATTCAACGTTTTTTGTTCTTAGAAATTATTTATTAGGTTGCTTATTTATACGTTTTCTTTGTTTTTAGAAATTATTTATTAGGTTGCTTATTTATACGTTTTCTTTGTTCTTAGAAATGATTTATTAGGTTGCTTATTTATACGTTTTCTTTGTGTTTAGAAATTATTTATTAGGTTGCTTATTTATGCGTTTTCTTTGTTCTTAGAAATTATTTATTAGGTTGCTTATTTATACGTTTTCTTTGTTTTTAGAAATTATTTATTAGGTTGCTTATTCATACGTTTTTTGTTCTTAGAAATTATTTATTAGGTTGCTTATTTATACGTTTTCTTTGTTTTTAGAAATTATTTATTAGTTTGCTTATTTATACATTTTCTTTGTTCTTAGAAATTATTTATTAGGTTGCTTATTTATACGTTTTCTTTGTTTTTAGATATTATTTATTAGGTTGCTTATTTATGCGTTTTCTTTGTTCTTAGAAATTATTTATTAGGTTGCTTATTTATACGTTTTCTTTGTTCTTAGAAATTATGTATTAGGTTGCTTATTTATACATTTTTTTTGTTTTTAGAAATTATTTATTAGGTTGCTTATTCATACGTTTTCTTTGTTATTAGAAATTATTATTAGGTTGCTTATTTATGCGTTTTCTTTGTTCTTAGGGATTATTTATTAGGTTGCTTATTTATACATTTTTTTTGTTCTTAGAAATTATTTATTAGGTTGCTTATTTATACGTTTTCTTTGTTTTTAGAAATTATTTATTAGGTTGCTTATTCATACGTTTTCTTTGTTTTTAGAAATTATTATTAGGTTGCTTATTTATGCGTTTTCTTTGTTCTTAGGGATTATTTATTAGGTTGCTTATTTATACATTTTTTTTGTTCTTAGAAATTATTTATTAGGTTGCTTATTTATACGTTTTCTTTGTTTTTAGAAATTATTTATTAGGTTGCTTATTTATACATTTTCTTTGTTCTTAGAAATTATTTATTAGGTTGCTTATTTATACGTTTTCTTTGTTTTTAGAAAGTATTTATTAGGGTGTTTATTTATACGTTTTCTTTGTTCTTAGAAATTATTTATTAGGTTGCTTATTTATACATTTCTTTGTTCTTAGATAGTATTTATTAGGTTGCTTATTTACAATATATTTTGTCGATTTCGAATGTTAAATAATAAGTATTTAGTTAGTTCACATATTTAATAAGTTAGTAAATGTTTATAAATTTATGAATAAAACATTGGTTTCATATTTATTTCTTCATAAATTAGTAAATGGTAAACATGCATCGTATTAGTTTTAATACAAATATATTAGTTTATAGAACGCTGTAATTTTTTTTTATTCATATCACCCCGAGCAAGGCATAACGCCACTGATGTGCAGGCGGCTACGTGAGAGTGAAAAGATTGGAAAAGGGAAAGCCGGAAACCACATCCTAAACAGGGAACAAGGGATGAGCCTCTACACCTGTACAATAGACGTGGGTGGAGTGTGAACCGGGCGATAGTTTAGTCTATCTACTCCAATTGAAAAAAAAAATGAAAAAGCAAAAAAAAAAACAAAAAGAAAAGTGAAAAGATTGGAAAAGAGAAAGCCGGAAACCACATCCCAAACAGAGAACAAGGGATGAGCCTCTACACCTGTACAATAGACGTGGGTGGAGTGTGAACCGGGCGATAGTTTAGTCTATCTACTCCAATTGAAAAAAAAAATGAAAAAAAAAAAGAAAAAGAAAAGTGAAAAGATTGGAAAAGAGAAAGCCGGAAACCACATCCTAAACAGGGAACAAGGGATGACAATAGACAATACACCTGTACAATAGACGTGGGTGGAGTGTGAACCGGGCGATAGTTTAGTCTATCTACTCCAATTGAAAAAAAATGAAAAAGCAAAAAGAAAAAGAAAAAGAAAAGTGAAAAGATTGGAAAAGAGAAAGCCGGAAACCACATCCCAAACAGAGAACAAGGGATGAGCCTCTACACCTGTACAATAGACGTGGGTGGAGTGTGAACCGGGCGATAGTTTAGTCTATCTACTCCAATTGAAAAAAAAAATGAAAAAAAAAAAGAAAAAGAAAAGTGAAAAGATTGGAAAAGAGAAATTCGGAAACCACATCCTAAACAGGGAACAAGGGATGACAATAGACAATACACCTGTACAATAGACGTGGGTGGAGTGTGAACCGGGCGATAGTTTAGTCTATCTATTGAAATGTGGTTCTGCAGAAGGATGCTGCAGATATCAAAGATCGAGCATGTGAGCAATGATGAGGTTTTGGAAAGGATGGAAACTAAAAGGAAAATAATACTGAGCATCAGAAAGAGACAGCTGAAGTTCCTGGGACATGCATTGAGGAAGGACGGCTTGGAGAACCTGATACTAACAGGCCAGATAGAGGGAAAAAGAGACATGGGAAAGCAGCGGATAACATATTTGAAGGGCATGAGCAGGTGGATGACAGAACGGGGATTTCGTGGTGTAACAGGAAAAAGCGTACTAAGAGACACCAGGGATAGGGAGATGTGGAAAGCCATGATCGCCTACGTTCTGAAAGGGCTAGCCACATAGAAAAAGAATTGTACAATGTGATGCAGTGGATATCGGCTCGTGACGAGAAATCGGAGAACCAAGTTCGAATACCGGTTGAATCGGTTGCATTCACTAACGCACAAATGCCCTTGGGTAAAGGTATGAGTCCGTCTCTTCACTCCAGCTATGGGTTAAATAACGGGACAGATTCGATTCGATAACCTTGGTTGTCTACTGCAGAAAGTAACGGCAACCTACTGCTGGAAAATCTTCTGCCCTATCATTTATGTCACTTTAAGACATGAGCGCCTGAACGGGTATCACGTATGGCTCTTAACTGAATAATAAATAGTGTTTAATATTTTCGCCGTGAATTATCAAGAACTAAAATATGTATGAATTCATTTTCATCATATGCTTACGTTCTATTGGGCACCTTGAGGTGGTTTAATGGTTACCAAGCTTGTCTCGCTATAATCATTACAAGTGAGTTCGATCCTTTGTGGGTATCCCATGCTTTGTACCACATCTCAGCTGCGCTGAGAGTATCATCATTTGTTTACGTTCTATTGGAATTATAATTTTTGCTTTTTAGAACAATAAATATTGGCGAAGGCTGAATCTCAAAGTAGTTAAAAGTTAATGTTATCAGCATAATAATGGTGTAAAGGGAAAGGCTGTCCTTAAAACTGTCTTTTTTATTTTTATTTTTTTTATTTTTGCAGCAATGAATGTCCAAGATTACCAAAATTTGCTTGTGAACAGGTGTATAATTAAGAATTTTTTTTTTCATTTTGCAGGTACACTGATATCGTCCTTTACAGTGTTTTGTTGTGGTAGTACCAATGTATCTTCGCGGGGTCGGGCATTCTGCTTTAACATCGTGTCTGCCCTCCTACAGATGATAACTTTCATTGTCATAGTCGGATGGATTTGGAGTATCATTTGGGGCATGACTTTTGTTACTCTCTCAAGTGAGTATCCAAATATTTTGATGTTTTAACCCATTAGTGCCCAAATCTTTTACTTGAATTTTTTACCAAATATCTTTAAATTTATTTAATACTAAACATATGAAAATTTTCATTGCATAATAAGAAAAAAATAAATTTTTAGTTTTTAGTTTAGTTTGGTCCTTATTTTAGGATTAAACTTATAGAGCATAGTATATTTGAGCAATTTTCATACATTTTCTTGGATTTTTAGAACAATTACAGCATTTATTTATACTATATACAAATCTGAGTTAGATATAAGTACTACTTACCAAACAATGGCTCAGGCCATGGGTCAAAGATTACTCAGCCCCCACTTAAGCGGTAACTGGGTACAAAGCAGGTCTTAGCTTGTCAAAGCTAGTCTTAGCTGGTCATTGCTTCCCGACCAGAGAGCAGGCATTGAGCATCTGAGAACAGATACAACACTTTGATCTCAGCTTGAGAGCCAGAAAGTGAAAAATACTAATAACTCTAGTAGCAAGGGTTGCTCAGTCAATGAATGCGGAATGTTTCTTTATAAATATTACCATTACCATCAGGGTTTTAAAAAAGCACCAAACATCATTCAAATGCAGTTAAAATCTGGTGTTTAATCCATTAATGCCCCAATTTTTTTCTTGAATTTTTTACCAAAAATCTTTAATTTTTACAAATTTATTTAATACTAAACATATAAACATTTCATTGCATTATTCTAAGAAAAAAGTAAATTTTTAGTTTGGTCCTTAAGGACCATACTTTGAGAGCATGGTATATTTGAACAAAATTATTTTCAAACATTTTCTTGGCTTTATAGGACAATTAAAGCTTTTATATATAAACAAGAGTAGTAGGCCTCCGTCGGTCAGGGTTGACCACGGGTCGCATTCTAGTTGTCCGCTTGGCTAGAGCATCGGCATCTGTGACTGTAGAAACCGATGCTGGAGTGACAGTCATTATTGCAGAGGGTGCATTTATGCTTTATTTCTGGTCTGTCAGAGCTGTCATCTTGCTTTCTGCGAACCCACTTCTCCATGGCGACTTGTGTCAGTTGCTCCTCCCTTGATTTGAATTGTTGGGCCAGAATTCCTCTCCATTTGGTCCAGTTGACTGCTACGCTCTTCCATGACTCCGTGTTGATACCCACAGCCTTTATATCGCGTTTAATGATGTCACGATACCGCAGCTGTGGCCGCGCCAGCTCTCCATACAGGAGGTCTTTTGGAATGCGACCCTCTGGTATGCGGTGGACATGCGAAGTCTGCTCTGTTTAAGGAGTGGGAACATGATAGGCAAACCTTAGTGAGACAGGACTTCAGTGTTGGGCACCTTGTCTTGTCATGAGATTCCCAATATACGTCGGATAGTTCTGACGTGGAAGGTTTTCAGACGCCTCTCTTGCCTGGCGTACATGGTCCATGTCTCACTGCCGTATAGCAGTTTACTGATGACACAGGCGTTGTCTATGTCTTCACTGTCAGCTTGGAGTTCGTCCAAACACGTTTTGTGAGGCGCACAAGGTTTGTGGCTGCCTTCCCAATTCTCTTGTTGAGCTCTATGTAGGGAGAGGTTACTATATACAAATATGTTATATATATAACCAGTCTACGGCAGAAAGAAAAAGTCAACCTACTGCGGGAAAGGCTTCTGCCTAGTCAGTCATGTCTCGAAAGAGATATGATCGCCCAAGCGTGTATCATGTATGGCATTTTCTTTTTCTTTTTTCTTTTCAGTACATATATCATATAAAAATTGGCCGAATGTTTTCTTTATCCAAGCGCTTTCGGTTATACCTTTAGCCATTATCAATGATGAATTTTATTTTAATTTTAACTGAATATATGGATGTTTTATGTATTTATGCAGAATTATAAGAATATTTTATTTTCCAAACACGGTCAGCATATTGTGGCCGTGTTCAGAGTTAATATTGTTGAGTGTTGTTTTTTTTTCATTAATAATGCTTCCATTATTTCTAGTCTCTATTGTTTTGTCCATAGGGATAATGATATTATATTTGCATTATCAATAAATATATTACGGATAGAGTTTAGTAGGTCTCCCTGTGTATTTAAATATTTGTGTTTGTTATTTTTCTATATGTTTGGTGTTACTACTAGTTACTTAAAAAATAAAAAGTTTAATATGGTAATCTCTAAGATGGTTGGTAAAAACGTTATTAACAAGCGTTTGTTTTACGTTATTAAGTTCTTTAAAGAAACTTAATAATGCGCTCTCATAAAGTGATTTTTAATCAATATATATATAAGTCTGTCAGTCTGTATGTGACTGTTCCCTATGCACGCCTACATTTTTTAAGCTACGCCATTCAAACTTTCTAGGAACACATACCTACAGGGAAGCCAGGTCGACACATACTTTTTGAGTTTAAGTTCAGCAATTTTCCCTTTCGCACTTTTTGGCCAATGAAGCAGATTGTTTACATTTGCTCCGTAAAACATCTAAGATCTAAGATGGTTGCAGAATTTCGCCGCAGAAATCAAATCACACGTGTCAAACGCGGCTAAAATATTTATTATTAAAAAAATAATTAAAAAAATGAGCCTTTATATTTAATTTTTATTCCGAGTTTTTAAAAATTCATTTAGTCAACAAAAACTATAAATATTTTCCCCCATAATTTTGAAACAAATACAAACGCAATGTTGTTTACAATGTCACACAAAACATCAAATCACGTTTACGCAAAACAAAACAGATTTTTTTAATGGAATTTTTTAACAATTTTTAAACAACAATTTTTTATATAATTATTTTTTCATATAACCGAGTTTTAAAGGAATTTATCCATTTAATATTATAAACATTATTGTATCACGAGACTTGATGTTTGTGTGAGTTGTAAACATTGCACGGGCAACGCCGGGCTATGATGCTAGTAGCATATATTTATATCTAAAAGGACATTGACTAGTAAAATTAAGATGGCAAGAGTTTTTACAAGTGGTGTTTTTATATAGTGATGTAGTGAAAGCATTATTACTACATCCAGCAAGAACAACCAAGAATAGCAATTTATGTTTTGGAATATGTTCGTAGGTAAAGTTTAGGACGGAATTTTTTCGTATGTAGGTTAAAGATTATAAATTTCGTTTATGTTCTCAGCTAAAATAAAAATACCAACTACATAGTGAACATATATTTTCGGTTTAGAATTTTTTAAAAACGTTGTTTTCTTCGGGGGACATATAATAGGGTACTGGGACAGTTGCGTAACAGACAATTGCGTCCCGGACAATTGCATCTCTGGATAATTGATTACCTTTGGTAATTTTTTGGAGCCTTTAAAGGAAATTATCATAAGTTTTGTCATAATTATTAGGCCACCCCCAGTGTTTTTAAAAGAAATGATGTATTTCATACTATTTTTAGTATTTATTGCCAAGTGGATAATTCTAAATGAAAATAGAATGGTTCTTTTGTTATTATTACTTTGCAAAATTATACAAGGCAAATAGCGACAATTTACCCATCGCACCATGTAGATTTCCCATATATTTTCTTCCACACATGACAGATTGAAAGCAAGAGGGACAGAGTGAGACAACGCTTGATCTACACTACCGGCCATAATTATTAGGCCACCCCAGTGTTTTTAAAAGAAATGATGTATTTCATACTATATTTAGTATTTATTGCCAATTGGATAATTCTAAATGAAAATAGAATGGTTCTTTTGTTATTATTCAGTCAGTTAAGTGCCACACATGATACATGCTTGGGTGATCATGTCTCGAAAGAGACATGACTGACTGGGCAGAAGATTATCCTGCAGTAGTTTGCCATTGCTTTCTGTTATTATTGTTATTATTACTTTGCAAAATTTTAAAAGGCAAAGAAGCATAGATTAACTCGTCCGAATCACCCTAAAACATTTTCATTCTTCTGTATTCCGTCAGAGTAGGAGGTTCTCTTATTAAATATTTATAAATTAATTTGATGCACATGTTATTGTGCAGTATTAACAAAAGAACCGTTCTATTTTCATTTACAATTATTCACTTGGCAATAAATACATTTTTTAAAATACTGGGGTGGCCTAATAATTATGGCCGGTACTGTCGGTAAGGATGTGCCTTGTGGTACAGTGGATATCGGCTCGGAACGAGAAATCGGGGAGCCGAGTTCGAATTCCAGCTGAATTCATTGCATTCACTTACGCGCAAATACCCTTGGGAAAGGTATTAATCCGTTTCTTCCTTCCAGTTATGGGTTAAATAACAGGACAGATTGGGTTCTATAGCCTTGGCTGGCAACCAGTCTACCGCATAAAGTAATGGCAACCTACTGCGGGATAATCCTCTGCCCAGTCAGTCATGTCTCTTTCGAGACATGATCGCCCAAGCGTGTTTCACGTATGGCACTTTAACTGACTGTCGGTAGTAATCGTAAATTTTTTAAAAAATCAAATAAAATAAGATAAAATTACAAGTTTATTTTTGTTGTAAATGCAATGACAGATTAACAATTCTTAAAAATATTTAAACAATTGAAAATTATTGTAGTTTCACAAATTAATAAAAACTTATGAATGTTGTGAGCTATCTCTTTTAAGAAATTTATCCTGCTTTCAGGGGTATATTTATGTTTCTCTTATTTGCAGTTTTTTTGTTTTGTTTTTGCTTTTTTAGCATAATCAAATGTTTGTTTACAATTAGTACCTCTTAAAAAAATATCGTAACTTTAAAAACATTACCAGAAATACTCAATTATCCAGGGACACATTTGTTTAAGGACGCAAATATCACAGTACACAGTTGTCTGGTACGCAATTGTCTGCAATGTGCCTTGTTCTTTCAGGACGTAGGCGATCATAGCCTTCCACGTCTCCCTATACCTGGTGGCTTTTAGCACACTTTCTCCTGTAACACCACGCAACCCCCATTCTGTCATCCATCTGCTCAGGCCCTTCAAATATGTTATCCGCTGCTTTCCTCTCAGGGGGTAGACGAGATAAATATCTATAGAAAAATGACGAACAATACATTTTATCTATAATTTAAGGTATTCAATTGCGTTTAAAATATTTAGTTTCTTGTTTATCGGCAAAGCAAACTGTATTATTTGTAAACTAACTTTATGTCTACCTCTTGTCTCTCATAGAAAGAAAACATGCGTCTCCCATTCTGTTTATTAAAACGACATAATTTGGCATAATGAACTAGAAACGTTCGATCTACTGTAAAACCAAACCATTTTGTTTGATTTTTAAGATGATGACTCGTAAGCTTTAATACTTCTAAAACAAAGCTACTATCAATTAACAATCATAGACAATCGCACCTACCTCCCATTGGCATGGACAAGGCTTGCCTCCCAGAGAGTAAAACATTACGCCTCCTTGGTCTCACACTTACAGCGGACTTCAAATGGAACGACTATATCGAATCCATTGCTAAATCCGCTGCTATGAAAGTCGGTTCTCTGTGCAGGGCTCGGAAGTTTTTTCCGTCTGAATCTATCTTGCACATATATAAATCTACCATCCGCTCGTGCATTGAATACTGCTGCCATATCTGGTCGGGTGCTCCTGCTATTCTCCTCAGGCTTCTCGACAAGGTACAGCGGAGGGTCTGTAATGTGATCGATACCAACTTGGCAGACCGCCTGCAGTCTCTCTCCCACAGGCGCGACGTGGCTTCCCTGTGTCTCTTCTATAAATACTTTCACGGCTTCTGCTCCAATGAACTTAGATCACCGCTGCCTCCTAGATACGAATTTGCACGAGAAACTAGATTAGCAACTAGATCCCACCCTTTTACAGTGAAACCGATAAAATGTAACCGCAACTTCTACTCCAACAGCTTCTTTTCTCGCACTTCCCGACTGTGGAATTCCCTTCCACACGATTGCTTCCCCGACGGCTACAATCTCCAGGAGTTTAAATGTAAGGTCAATAGACACCTCCTAAGACACTAACCTGCTCCTATTTTATCAAACACTCTTCCCATCTGCCCAACCCTCATCCTCGGTATTCTTACTCATCTGTCACCTTCCTCCTGACATTCCCTATGTCTAACCACTCCTCCTCTTTACCTTCCCCTATGTAGCCCCATGCGCAGCAGTGGCAGTGAAATGCCTTGCTTGGGGTGAAATGATTAAAAAAAAAAGATAAATTATCAATATACTTCGACTTATTCTGTTCATTTTTGTTATTACTAGACCACTCATTAACCTGTAGGGTTTTAAAAGCAGTTTATGATACAAAATGAAAAAACAATATTATAAATATTACTAATAATTACACATATTTTAATTTATATATGCAATAAAAGTCATCGCAATAATTATTACGACTTACATTATACAATTGGGCCCGGCTCTATCCTTTGTACATTGTAGCGAACTTGAAAAAAATCAGCCGTACACCTCTATTATTGTCTAAGTTCGAATTTAGCTAATTTTAAAGACAACAGGATGTGCGTTGTGATGTGATGGATATCGACTGAGAACAGCGAATCAGAATGCCGAGTTCGAATTCCAGTTGAATCCCTTGCCTTCACTTACGCACAAATACCCTTGGGAAAGGTATTAATCCGTCTCTTCCCTTAAGTTATGGGTTAAATAATAGGATAGATTGGGTTCTGTGGACTTGACTGGCAACCAGTCTCCTGCAGAAAGCAATAGCAACCTACTGCGGGATACCTTTCTGCCCAGTCAGTCATGTCTATTTCGGGACATGATCGCCCAAAGTGTGTATTACGTATGACACTTAACTGACTGACTAACTAAAGACGGCAACACTTTGTCATTTGATTTATTTTCAATCGCTACTTATTTATTTATTGGTGTATGTGTGTCGCTTGAAATGTCATCAATCGTGAGAAGCTGACTAAGACGACGAATGAGAAAGAAGAATGTAGTTGTTGCTGTGAGTGATTGTGATGTGAACACACGCTGACATATCTTGATGGCGAACACCTCGACTGACACTCAAGCGTCAAGGGACCTAACTCCATCGATTCCTAATTATCGCCTCATTACTGATAACTTCGGAGAGAGGAACGGACAGCTCTCTTAGAATAGTAAGGGTTATTATCGATGTTGTTATAGATACGACGTTTCGGCCAAGTACCCACCGGCTATCTTCAGGTGCCCATTATCAAACCCAATTTTCAAAATTGGGACCAACCCGCTGTGATAATCGAATGTCGAAACTATCTGGCATGTGATTTTAAAAAAATCTGGTGATGTCCTTTAAAAGAGTGCCGTAGTAGATATGATTGTTGGTTAAACAAGTGTTACTGACATCTAATGGTTGGGTGTTCAATCTCTTGATTAGGTAGAAAAACAATATATTATTAGGTAGAAAAACAATATATTATTAGCAGGAACAATCAAGAAAAATAACACTATAATCATTAAAATATCCCATATAAGGATAATAATAGATAGCTGAAGATGGCCGAAAGGTTCTTGGTTGAAACGTTTTGTCTATAATGATAACATATTGCACGTGTGTAAGTCTATTGGTCCGTGCATCGACTATTGCTGCCACATTGGTCAGGTGCTTTTGCTATAAATTCTTGAGATTTTTGAAAAAATCTAAAGAAGAATCTGCGACGTTATCGGTCCTGACTTGGCATCTCGATGTTAGTCATTTTTGCAACCACCGTAGCTTAACTACCCTGTGCCTTGCTATAAGCATTTTTATGGCAGTTGTTCTGAGGAGCTTTTCTCTTTGGGAGCTCGATTATATGAATTTAAGCGCAGTATTAGATTGGCGGCAAGAGTTCAACATTTTGCAGTCACCATATGTTTGTGCTAACAGTTTCTTCTCTCGCACTTCTTGCTTTTGGAACTCTTCTCCAGCTTGCTTTCCAAACAGCTTTGATCTTCAAAAATGTAAATGCAATGGAAATCTTAATTCTTGTTCTATTATTGTCTTTTCTGTCTACGGCTATATCGTCTTGAATACACCCGGTTCTCGTCCGATCCCCGAAGTTAAGCAACATCGAGCCTGGTTAGTACTTAGATGGATGACTATTTGGGAATGCCAGTTGCTGTAAACGTAAGGATCAAGAATAGTCCACCGATCCTCCAGGGCTGGGTGCAGGGCTAACAACCCTGCCCCATAAAAAACAGTTTGTTACGGAAAGAGTAACAAAGAGTTACTGCCCTACACACCATTGGATGTAAAAGGGAGAGATGATGATGATGATTGTCTTTTCTTCTCACTAAATTTTTCTCGTTTTTTTTTGTTTTGTTTTTTTTTTTTTTACTTTCGGTAACTCCTTTGGTCTTAGAAACTTTATCGCCTTGCTTGGGGCGAAATGATTTTTAAAAAATCAAAATGAGAAATATAGTTCGAATTAAAGTATAATCTTTGTCAATGTCATACAGGGTATATGGGCGCGTGGTAGACTGGTTACAACGCACGCATTCTGACCATAAATACCGGGTTCAAATCTCACCATGGTCGATTTGTCACTTGCTTTCTCTTGTCGCTCTATCCGTTCTGTGAGTATCAGATTCTCTAAGCCTTCCTTCCTCACTACATGTCCCAGAAACTTCAGCTGTCTTTTCCTGATGTTAAGTATAAGATTCCTTTACGTGTCCGTTGATTAGATTGTGCAGCATTCGCTGCCATATTGAAGGACAGACATCACATTACAGTCCAGTATTCACTTCTTTGTTTCCAGCGAAAATTGTTGTCTCTCAAAACTTAGCTTCTGAAATGCATCCTTAACCTTACTTCGGATCTCAGTGTCGCACTTTCGACTCTCTGTTAGGACACTTCCCAGGTCTTTAAAGTTCTGTACCTGCTTGATTTTAATATTCCCTATTAGGATTCGGCATTTTGGGCTATTCTTTTTACTGATTACCATGCATTCTGTTTTTTTGTAGTTTATATATAGTCCTTACTTTCTACTTTCTGTCACTATTTCTGTAGGATTGTGGGTACTGTCTTTTTGGTAGGTTATTCAAGGACGCATTCAAGAAGCTGAGCAGAGTATTAAGAGAGAGGAAATTTCTGGATTGCTATGTGATGTCTCGCCTTCAATATGGCAGTGAATGATGGACACTATCATCAAAGATGAAGGAAAAAATGAAGCAACTGAAATGTGGTTCTACAGAAGAATGCTGCGAATATCATGGATCGAGAATGTGAGCAATGATTAAGTTTTGGAAAGGATGGAAGCGACAAGGGAATTGATACCGAGCATCAGGAAAAGACAGCTGAACTTCGTGGAACATGTGATGAGGAAGGAAGGCTTGGAGAAACTGATACTCACAGGTCAGATAGAGGGAAAGAGAGACAGGGGAAAGCAGCGGAAAACATATTTGAAGTGCCTGAGCAGGTGGATGGAAGAGCGGGGTTTGAGTTGGGTAACAGGGTAAAGCGTGCCAAGAGCTCCCAGGGATAGGGAGACGTGGAAAGCCATGATCGCCTACGTTCTTAAGGGACATGGCACATAGAAGAAGAAAAAGATTCCAGTAGAATGAATGGCTTGTCCCATTAACCATCCACTTGTTCCACTGTTTCCTCATGCAATCTTTAAACGACTTGTTGTTTTTATTCAACATCATTAGAGAAAGAAGGCGAGTCAAGGGTAGCCTCCCGTCAAAAATCTATGCTAATAACTTACCATAAATCACAGGATTTACAGTTCACATTTTATGCAAACAGTATTATTTTATACATGGCGTCAAATCGAGGAGCCGAGTTCGAATTCCAGTTTGTATAAGTCAAATAACAACCTTTCAACATAGTGGTCTTCTTTTGTCTCCCTGTAGGAAGGTGAACATTCAAGAGCGTGAGACTCACCTTCCTGATGTGTCCAACTAGCGTCCAGTTGGCAGACAAAAATAAACAGGGTTGTAACTGAATACATGTCCCTATGTGGTCCAAGGATATTGAACTCAATATTTATGGAGCTCAATAAGTGAATTCGTTGCATTCACTTACGCACAAATACCCTTGACAAAGGTATTAATCCGTCTCTTCCCTCCAGTTATGGGTTAAAAAATAGAACAGACTGTGTTGAACTGGTTGCCAGCCAAGGCAACCAGTTCAACACAGAAAGCAATGGCAACCTACTGCGGGATAATCTTCTGCTCAGTCAGTCATGTTTCTTTCGAGACATGATCGCCCAAAGCGTATATCACGTATGGCACTTAACTGACTGATTAGATAAAGTATGTTATGGGAGATATTTTTTTAATGTTAAAAGGATCTTCTAGATGTTTTGTAATCACTTTTAGAAATTGTCTAAAGACTTTGTGGATACACTGTATTCTCTGAAATATTATAAACTAGCAGTATAGCCCGGCGTTGCTCGGGTGTAATGAAAGCTTTAAAACTAATCCATGGTCCTGGAGATCAGACTCTTTCGACGTTGGCACGAAAGACTAAAAAGCAATAGTTGTTTCTAGTTAAAGCGAAACCGTAGACTGAAAGAAAAATGAATGGATGTAAGTCAAATTTTGATTTCCTGGTATCGATATCAAATAAGTTTTTTCATCGTAAACTGAATTTTGAAGGCTAAATAAGTCCTCTGAGTAAATGGCATCATGGCTGAGACTAAGAACTACAATTATACCTACTTAGAGCCAACCCAAAGCAAAAACTAAAATAAAAGGGCTGAAAAAATACAGACATACAGGCAGATGAACAGATACACACACAAACATCTTGCTTTATATATATATATATATATATATATATATATATATTATCGATTTTCGGCACTATTGTAAGAACTACAACCTTGAAATTTCTGAATATCGATTTTTATATCACAAAACCTAGCTAAGAACACTCGCAGACGCTTATAGTACAACTGTGTAAATCTTCAAGAAAATCGGTTCAGCCGTTTCAGAGTCTATAGGTAATGGACACACACACACACACACACACACACAGACAAAGTTCCATTTATAAATAAGTTTAGATGAGGGTAGATCAGCAAGAAAGATAAAATGCATCTTCTGTCTCATTTGGGGCTCTGGGAAAGCAATCTTCACTCACGGGGCATTTTTTTTTTTTGGCACATAATAAAAGGATTGCGAAAAGCTGCATGAATAAAACCATCTTCTTGTCAAACGAATTTTTTTCTCTGAAGTGAAACTAAAACAACATTACAATAGTCAGCCTCAAACGAACACATGTCACACATTTGACTAATGAACTTGCCTTCATTTTGATTACTTCACATAGTGTCTCCTATTATGTCCTCTTACGCATAACAGCTGCAAGCGAAGATCGCTTATATATACAGTAAATTGCTTATAAATAGCACCTCATTGTAATTGTCATATTCTACCCGAAAGACGAACCATCCGGGAATACATTGTAGACAATAAATAAAAAACCTTATCAAAATTTATCTTACCTTTCAAAAGTGTATTAAATTATGACATTTAGATTGTCGTTTAAACATTGAGGATGGGGCTGTGAGCGTTCTAAAACAAGAAAAAAATGCGTCAGATTAACTCACGCATGTCGTGGCCATGACAAATTATACTCTCAAAAATAATTATAATAAAATAATTAAGCAAATATAATTATCAATAATTCACTCATTCTGAGCTAATGGAAATCGATCCAACTTTTCTCCTCTGCACGCACGAACACGTGACATTATCACTCTCGTACAAACAGTTCACAGGAACAAGTCGTTAACACGTGCGTCAACGAAAAATTCATCTCATTTATCTTTTTCAAGGCCGGTAACTATCCACTTTGTAGAATTAAACAAAAATTTGAGAAAAGAAAACCCCAGATATTTCTTGTATTTTTCCAACTAAATTATCTGGACACTCATTACACACATGTTATGTCGCCAAGTATAAATGAATAACTCAACAACAGAATCAGAATATAAGTTGTATTCCGCGGAAAGACGGTTAGTAGGTACAGAAGTGATTAGTAATATTTACAATAGAAAGATACAAGAGTTCAATCCGTCGTAAGACGTGTGTATACGTGCTTACTTCCGGTACGCCACCGGAAGTGTGACTAACTCTTCACTGACTCGCACTGACTCTTCAGTAACTCATTAGAGACTCTCAAGTGACTCTCTACGACTCCCCTTGTAGAGAATCCACCATTGCTATATATAGCAATGGGAACAGTCCATTTGTAGTCAAATAGGAGCGGCGCCCTAACAACACATTTATAAAAAAACAAAAAACAAAGAAAGAAAAACTTACGATAAAGTCTGTATACACTTTTCTTATTCTTTATTTTATTCTTCTGTTGGATTCCGATGTATATTTGATTTACATTTAATCCCAAACTCAGGATTTTACTCAGTATTACTGTCTCGCATTCAGACAGGAAACGAATTCAGCAGATATACAAAGATAGAAAGGGATGTAAGACAAGGATGTGTCTTTTCACCGGATCTATTCAACTTGTACAGCGAGACTATTCTGAGGACCCTAGAAGTTATTCTAGGATTCGTCATCGGCGATCACAACCTGAACAACATAAGATAAGCAGATGATGCAGTGCTGATAGCCAACACAGAAAGTAAACTACAAGACTTCCTAAAAAGGTAGACGAAGAAAGTCGAAAAAAAGGACTACAAATAAACTACAAGTAGACCGAATGGGTGGTCGTCAACAGAGGAGCCCCGAAATGCCAATTGCAGATTAGGAATACCAACAGCAAGCATGTACAAAAATTTAAGTACTTAGGAAGTGTTTTAACAGAAGACGGAAAGTGCAACACTGAGATGCAAAGGAGAATTGATATGGCGAAGGACGTATTCCAGAAGCTGGGCAGAGTATTAAAAGGACTGGAAAATTTCACTAAAAACGAAGAATAGAGTACTGGGTTGCTATGTGATGTCTGTTCTTCAATATGACAGCGAATGCTGGACAACATCATCAAAGATGAAGGAAAAAATTGAAGCAACTGAAATGTGGTTTGACCGGAAAAATGCTGCGAATGTCATGGATCGAGCATGTCAGCAATGATGAGGTTTTGGAAAGGATGGAAGCGAAAAGGAAATTAATATCGAGCATCAGGAAAAGACTGTTTAAGTTCCTGGAACATGTGATGACGAAGAAAGGCTTGGAGAATCTAATACTCACAGGTCAAATAGATGGAAGGAGAGACAGCAGAAAGCAGCGGATAACATATTTGACGGTCCTGAGCAGGTGGCAGAGCGGGGTTTGGGTGGGGTAACAGGAGAAAGCGTGCTAAGAGCCACCAGGGATAGAGATACGTGGAAGGCCATGATCGCCTACGTCCTGAAGGGATATGGCGCGTAAAAGAAGAAGATGTCTCCCCCACCACATAACAACTAGATAATAGATAATCCTCGTTTTGTCGTTTCTACGTCTTTCTGTTTCTCAATTTATGAGTATTTTCGTATATATGTTAGGGATTTTGAATTATTTACTCAGAGTTATAACTCCACTACCCGCTCGATTGACATATATTTATTTAATACAGGTTTCATTGAATAATATAGACAAGTTCTGTCTATTTATTTTGTGTAAGATCCGTTCGTATGATCTGATTAGCTTGATAGTGTTGTCATGGAAAGATGACAAGAAATCGCAATAATTGTTGATTTTTTTATCAGGTCTGAGCTTTCAGTTTACATAAGCCATTATCAAAGGATGAACATTTAATGTTCAGTGAAAATAGAACATTTAAATTATTATTAACAGAGTGGAGTTATACAGAGAAAATTAGACATGTCCATTTTTTGTGTCGCATATGGCTGTAGGCCGAGAAGGAATGGTGGTAGTGGGTTTTTTGTTCAATTGAGTGTATAGTGGCATGAGGGATTGGTCTGGGAACTTCTGCTACTATGGTGTAGGGGGTAAGTATAATAACTATGACCTCTCCCGTCGATTATAGGCATTGAAGTATGTTAGTAGAGGTGTCGAAATTTATTTTATTTAGGCTAGGTTTAAACTGTTTGATGTAGATAGCTTCTAGAATTTTAAGTTTTCGTTTATTATTTTCTTGTCTAAGTATATGCGTATTTTCAACAAGTGTTTTCCTAAGAAGTGTGTGTTGATAGCCGTGGTGTTTTAAATGTCGGAATATGTTAGAATTTTCATTTAAGTGCAATGTAAGTCTCCGCGAATGCGAGTTAGTAGTATGTCCAATGTAGGTATTATTAAGTTTGTTAGAGATACATTCTCGAAAGGGGCATTTAAATTTATACACTACAATGATTTTTTGCAAATCGCTAACGGTGGGGGAGGAGTCGTTGCGGACGATTGAGTTGGATGTTGTGGATTTAGTGTAGTATATGATAAATTTAATTCTTTTGTTGGGGTCTGTCGGAGAGATATTAGTGTTTATGAGTTTTTTTAGGATATTTTCATCTTGTTGGTAGTTGATGTGCATTTGGCTACGATATAAGACAGTGATATGTTTGAGGTTGGTTGGGCTATTATATATTTATTTATATCGTTGGTTGGGCTATTATATATTTATTTATATCGTTGGTTGGGCTATTATATATTTATTTATATCGTTGGTTGGGCTATTATATATTTATTCATATCGTTGGTTGGGCTATTATATATTTATTCATGTCGATGGTTGGGCTATTATATATTTATTTATATCGTTGGTTGGGCTATTATATATTTATTTATATCGTTGGTTGGGCTATTATATATTTATTCATATCGTTGGTTGGGCTATTATATATTTATTCATATCGTTGGTTGGGCTATTATATATTTATTCATATCGTTGGTTGGGCTATTATATATTTATTCATATCGTTGGTTGGGCTATTATATATTTATTCATATCGTTGGTTGGGCTATTATATATTTATTTATATCGTTCTGGCATTGGATTTCTTAACTGTTAAATCTGCAACGTTAACGGTCCTGGCATTTTGGTTTCAATCATTTTTCCACCGGGGTAACTTCCCTCTTTTCATGGCAATTGTTCTTGTCAGATGTCGTCTTTGGTAGCTCGACTTTTGGAATTTAAGCACAGTACCAGATTAAAATTCCAGTCGAATTGCATTCAATTACGCGCAGGTAGCTATGGCAAATACCTCCCTCTAGCTATAGGTTAAATAGCAGGGCAAATTGGGTTTTATTGCCTTGTTTGGCAACCAGTCTGCCGAAGAAAGTAATGGCATCCTACTTCAGGAAAATCTTCTACCCAGTCAGTCATGTCTCTTTCGAGACATAATAGCCCAAACGTGTATAAGAGTAAATGATGAGTACTGCCTGTGCCACGTTGCGTCTGTTGCACGGAGCGCTAACTTTTGCGTCCTGTCACAATGTCGGGACTAAATGAAAGAAAACTAGCACTACACGCACGTTTTCCCTTATTTTTATTCTTTTTACGCTTGCCCAAAGGCTGAAAATTGGGTTAGTTTCATTGAGTTTTCACGCATCAGTGTGGTTTAACGTCTGCTACACGTATGTAGATAGATAGATAGATAGATAGATAGATAGATAGATAGATAGCGTTATGGGGGCCTCCTACGAGAAATGGACTTTTCTTTTTGTTATGTGTAATTACCTGCGTAACTTCCACAGAGCAGTCAACAGGAGCAGTTAACGTGAGTATTTAACAACGGTTGACGACAGCTACTAGTCAGGCAATAAGCAGCGTAATAATACCTTCGTACTTATTTCTATATTAATCATTATTAACACTTCCTTTGAATATTTTGTTTCTTGTTATACTAGTATACTGTTTTGAAACTACCTTCTTGTTCCGTGTCTTACTTCCGGCACAAAGCGATTGCTACAACTTTACGGTGAAGTTTCGCCACAACTCCACAACAAATTTGCGAAGAAGATCCACAATAGATAGATAGATAGATAGATAGATAGATAGATAGATATTAATGACTCTTTTCAAAGTTATAAACATTGTTCGAAAATTTTGCTATCTGCCCTTACACTTATCGATCGATTTGTCATGAAGACGTGACCTTTTATCACTTTTGATTCCCTGACCTGAGAATTCCGTCGTAATTCATAAGCATAAGAACCAAAAAACATACTTTTCATTCGTTAAAGTACTTGATAATAATCTCTATATACAAAAGAATTCGCGTAGTGGTGCAGTGGATATCTGCACGGATTGCATAGAGAGCCGAGTTCGAATTCTAGTCGAGTTCGTTGCATTCACTTATGCGCATATACCCTTATGAAAGGTATTAATCAGTCGCTTCTCTCTCCAGTTATTGGTTAAATAGCAGAAAGATTGGGTTCTGTAGACTTGATTGGCAACAGTCTACCGCAGAAAGTAATGGCAATCTACCTTCTGCCATGACTATGTCTGTTTCAAGACATGATCGCCCAAGCGTGTATCACGTAAGGCACTTAACTGGCTAATATACCAAAAGACACGGAAAAGCTGTTATAATAGATATTTTTTAATAATTATTTTTGGTGACTCGGCATTTCATGTGTTATTTTCTAACCGAAAATAACACATGAACGAGTGAACGTCACTGTTCGTTTTAATGTGCTACACGTTTCCAATGAATTATTATGATCCCCTACGAGAAGAAACGGCAGCATGTGGATAAAAAAAATGAACTGATCAGATATACAAAGATAGAAAGTGGCGAAAGACAAGAAGGCGTCTTCTCTCCAGACTTGTTCAACCTCTACAGCGAAGCAATCTTGAGGCATCTGCGGTTTCTACCAGGATATTTCTATTGGTGGGCGTCATCTAAACAAAATAAAATACGCAGATAGCACTCGGTTGATTTCCGTCTTGGAAAAGAAAGTCCTAGACAGGATGGTAGAAGAAAGCGAGAAAAAGGGACTATCAACTGCAAAAGAAGGAAAAATCTAATCGTCAATAACAGAAAAATTCCAAGATAGAGTCATACCGACTTCTTGCTTTCCTACTTTTTTCTTCATGTGCCGCGTTCCCAACCTCACCCCCAGAACGCAGGCGATCATGAACTTCCACTTGCCCTTGTCGCTCTTAATATTTTTCTTTTTGATATCTCTCCCAAACCCCGGTTCGCTTTTTCTGAGACAAAGAACTACAATTATACCTATTTAGAGCCAAACCCAAAGCAAAAACTAAAATAAAAGGTCTGAAAAAAATACAGGCATACAGGCAGATAAACAGATACACACACACAAACATCTTGCCTTTTATATATATATATATATTATCGATTTTATGCTCTATTGTAAGAACTGCAACCTTGAAACTTCTGAATATCGTTTCTTATGTCTTTGTCTATAAGTGTATCAAATTTGATTAAAATCGGACCACTCCTTCTATAACCCGATTTTTTTGATTATCGATTTTCGATATTTATCTGGAGTACCTCGACACAAAACCTAGCTAAGAACACTCGCAGACGCTTATAGTACAAGAAAATCGGTTCAGCCGTTTCGGACTCTATAGGTAATGGACACACACATACACACACAGAGACACACACAGTTTAAATACAACTTATTCCAAGCTAAAGAAAACATACATTATCCTACCTGAAAGTAGCCTTTAGATTTTCAAATCTTTTCAAGGCACTTTCTACACATGTTATTTACAAGATCATTTTCTATTGACAAAAATAGCCAAAGAATTTAATCTGCTTTGAGTTATGGACAACTGCAAGTATGTTTTTATAAGCTTTAGTTTTGGAAGATCCCAAACACATGACATGGCGAAATGAAAGTTCCGTCGGTCTTGATGTTGCTCCAGGCGACTGCCCGAGTTGCCAGTACCTTGTGTTAGCCCTGCATGTAACTAGAAGGGAAAATAATCTGATAACCAAGATACTGAAAGGTTAGGAAGGAAAATTCTATCAATACTAGAAAGAGCAATAACACTGGACTTGAGGCGTCCTTTTCCTGAACTTGTTGTTGAAGTTAGAGAGTCCATTTTCTGTTATTAAATCACCTCTCGGACAAACAGTACGGTTTCCGCTTCACCAGGTCTACTGCTGATATGCTAACGACCATCACCGAGTATATATACCAGGCTCTCGACAAGAATGGCATGCTGGCCTTCTATGCAAACTGCGGAGCTATGGTATAACTGGACATTTGTTTGACCTAATCCAGTCATTCCTCTCTAACCGCACATTGAAAGTGGTATTAAACGGACATGCCTCCCAAAACTACCATACGAACGAGGGTGTCCCTTAAGGCTCTATCCTAGGTCCTACGCTCTTTCTGATCTACATTAATGATCTCCTCGATGCCATAAGATCCCAAGTAGGCATGTACGCCGATTACGCCAGAATTTACTCTCGCCTCGATCAAAAATCTGGTGTGGGCGACAAAGTAAACCTGGCTACCGAGCTTGAAAACGACCTCCAATCCGTAGTGGACTGGGGTAAGAAATGGTTCGTAAATTTTAATTCTTCCAAAACGAAGATGCTATCAATTAACCATCATAGACAATCGCACCTACCTCCCATTAGCATGGAACAGGATTGCCTCCCAGAGAGTAAAACACTATGCCTCCTTGGCCTCACACACTCAGCGGCCCTCAAATGGAATGACTGTATCGAATCCATTGCTAAATCCGCTACTATGAAACTCGGCTCTCTGTGCAGGGCCTGGAAGTTTTTTCCCGTCTGAAACTATCCTGCACATATATAAATCTACCATCCGTCCGTGTATTGAATATTGCTATTCTCCTCGGAGTTCTTGACAAAATACAACGGAGAATCTGAAATGTGATCGATACCGACTTGACTGACCGGGTGCAGTCACTCTCTCACCGGCGTGACGTGGCTTCTCTGTGCCTCTTCTATAAATACTTTCACGGCTTCAGCTCCGATGAACCTAAATCACTGGTGCCCCCTAGGTACAAATTTGCACGAGATACTAGATTAGCAACTAGATCCCACCCTTTTACAGTGAAACAGATAAAATGTAACCGCAATTTCTACTCCAACAGCTTCTTTTATCGCATTTCCCGCCTGTGGAATTCCCTTCCACATGCTTGCTTCCCTGACAGCTACAATCTCCAGGAGTTTAAATGTAAGGTCAATAGACAACTCCTAACACACTAACTCGCATCCATTCTCTCAAACACTCTTCCCATCTACCCAACCCTAATCCTCGGTATCCTTACCCGTCTATCACCCTCCTTCTGACATTTCCTATATCTAACCACTCTTTCTCATCACTTTCCCCTCTGTAACCCCCTGCGCAATAGTGGCAGTGGAATGCCTTGCTCGGGGTGAAATTAAAAATAAACTATTGAGGAATGGAGAATAGATGGATTCATGCCTTTTCAAAGGTATTTGCGGAAATGCAAATGACTGTAATATGAACTCAATATACCAATCCCACTGACCATGCTATGATTTTCACAATTTCTGAATGTTATGGAACCTACCCTTGTTTGGACTATAATGAACTCTTCCTGTTATTATGAATACCGGGTGAGTATGCCTCTCTGGGTGGATTTGTGTTTTGTTGAGTCACCCCCAGTCTAATACTTGGCAGTCAGACTGACGTGTAACGCTCTTGTATTTGTTTTCCGTTTAATATATATATTTCACTAATTCCCGAGTTCGAGTTTCTTCCGAGCGTATTCTGGGTCCACAACACTGAACATACAAATTCTAATTCTAAGATGTGTCCTAACTTGTAATTTACATGAATAAATGATAAATTTTAATTTTTTAAATTTTAAACACTTAATTTTTTTCTTTGTTCTATTGTGCATTTGATAGGAAGTAGATTTTTACAGCGTGAAGATGCTAACCCTTACCCAACTGGTGTAAAATTCGAAAACTTCCTTCAAACCGTTCATGTCAAATTTGGAAGATTAATAAAGCTGCTATAAAAGGCTTATGAAAATAGCAGAAAAGCTTATTAAAAATGGTTTCAAGCGAACGAAGTCTTTAGATCTTAAGTCACACACAGAACTTTAAAAAATAACAAAAAAAAAAACATTACTTGAAAACTTCCAACGACAACAACATCGAAAAACATCAATGTCTGCTGGTATGTGTCTGGGTCACCACTCATGATTTTTTGCACTGTGTTGCAAGCAATGGGTGATGTTTTTCTTTACGCTGTATGAATTTAAGTGAAGGTAAGTTTTAACATGTAACTAGAAAGAAAAATAATCAAGATATCGACTTTCCACACAACCGTAAATTAAAAGTTTGGAAGAAAACTCCTACCTATTCTAGAAAGAGCGATAACAGCTAGTGGTCTTGAGAAAAAAAAATTCTGACAAACTGTTTTAAAAGAAAAATTTTTTTATACAAATTTCAACTGGCAGTAACGCTAACTTTTCGATTAATGAATGTTGAATTGTTTCTGTATGGAAACGGCTATTCTTTTACAACTGTCATTATCATTCACTTCTATTCAATTTGGTATGAGAAATAAAGTGAAACCACTTTTCAGAACTCTTCGAGTAGGGACTGGTACTTCAGCTGCTATGATGAAAAAAAACAATCGTTTTTAAAAGTAAATAATTCAAACGCTCAATTACTTAATCTTGTTTTAGCTTTTTATCCGACCGATAGGGTTTTTTGTCGTAGAAACCATATCTTAATTACGGAATTATAGATAATGACCACGTGGGAGAATCGAGATTTATTGAACCTGTAAATTGAATGCCTTTTATGGGAAAACACTGGCAACGAAAACATGGGTATGTAATAGATAGATAGATAGATAGATAGATAGATAGATAGATAGATAGATAGATAGATCTAAACTTATTTATAAATGGAACTTTGTCTGTTTGTGTGTGTGTGTGTCTGTGTATCCGTTACCTATAGACTCCGAAACAGCTGAACCGATTTTCTTGAAAATTTCCACAGTTGTACTATAAGCGTCTGTGAGTGTTCTTAGCTAGGTTTTGTGTGGAGGTACCCCCGATAAATATCGAAAATCGATGATCGAAAAAATGGGGTTATAGAAGCAGTGGTCCGATTTTAATTAAATTTGATACACTCATAGACAAAGACATAAGAAACGATATTCAGAAGTTTCAAAGTTGCAGTTCTTACAATAGTGCAGAAAATCGATAATATATATATATATATATATATATATATATATATATATATATATAAAAGGCAAGATGTTTGTGTGTGTGTGTCTGTTTATCTGTCGGTAAGTCGTTTATACAAATCCACAATTTTTATCCAATTCTCACCAAACCTCACACAAATATTCTTTAGGCTGAGTCTGAGCTCCAAGACAAACCTCTGCATGGCCAATATCCAGAATGTACCAATAAATCCAGTGTTGATAAAGTTAATACTCATCGATGGTTACGTGCATCTGGATTAAAGTCTGCAGCGCAAGACCAAAGTCTTTTCACTAGGAACTCTCAGGCAAATATTATACATAACAATGTGGATCCAAAATGCAGGTTCTGTGATAAATACCAAGAAACAATAGACCATCTAATCTCAGGATGTTCTGTACTTGCGCCAAATGAATATAAAAATCATCACGATAGAGTTAGGTCATATTTACATTAGACAATGTGCAAACACCATGGAAAATCTGTAAACAAACACTGGTATGAACATCACCCAGCACCGGTTACAAAAATAGAAGATATCACTATTCTATGGGATTACACCATCTACACAGACAGAAAAATTGAAGCAAATAGGCCGGACATTCTTGTTAAAAATTAGAAAGAAAAAACTTGTCTATTAATTGATATGGCTTGTCCAGCGGATTTTAACATAGCAACCAAAGAATTTGAAAAACTGTCAAAATATAAAAACCTGGAAATTGAAATAGAAAAAATGTGGAAATTGAAAACAAGAGTTGTGCCGTGATAGTAGGTGCACTTGTAATGATAAAAAATGGAACAAACAACACATTGAAAGAATCCCTTGAAACCCCAGCTAAATTGTCTTATTAAGTACTGCCCACACACCAAGGAGAACTTTGTCTATGTAACGCTAGAGATGTTAGAGGAGATAGAAAAACATGAAATGGATCCATAACAACACGCCACAACCTGCCTTAGGTCTTCCCGCAGACTTGGTAGGTAGTGCAACCATAGCAGAAATGGAAATATGATGAAAAATGACAACATAATAATAATAATAATAATAATAATAATAATAATAATAATAATAATAAACAGTAATAATAATAATAATAATCGAAGCCAATCATCCAGACATCGTGATCAAAGACCACAGAAACAGAATTTTCTTTCTTATTGCCATGGCAGTCTCTGCAGACTGTAATGAATCTTTGAAGATTTTCAAAATCTATCAAAATACAAGGATCCTGAAGTAGAAATCTATAAAATGTGGTACATGAGGATATCTATAATTCCAGTTGTAGTTGGAGCACTCGGATTGATTAAAGAAGTTATTATGTAGTTATTGACTGAATCCCTGATAGCGCATGCCTTGAAGAAATACAAAAAATCTTCGAAAGGTGCAGATCACACCTTACGAAGGGCCTTATCTATGTAAAATGTGTGTCTTTTTTTTCTTTTGACAAGAAATGATTAATGCAAAATATAATGAAACCATTTATGGCCTTAGGTCTCTGGTTGGGACCCGGATGAAAATGTGTATACAACAGAAATCCAATGAAATAATAATAATAATAATAATAATAATAATAATAATAATAATACCACAATGTTTATAACAATGATGAGAGAAAAGCTAAAAAAAAAATAAGTTGCTGTTTTGATTGCAAACTCTATTTGAAAGTAATTCTCCGTCATTAAGGAATTACATAAAACAATTCGACACACAGAAAAACAAGAAGAGATTTAGAAAATAATCCACTTCAAGAGGCCAAGTCACCAAAATAAAGAAAAACTCATCAAGACGTCGACTGTGTTCATCACACCCAATAAGCAGAGTCCCGAAAATACTCATAAAACGTCTTCTCTGGTTACAACAAAAATAACATGTAACGCGTTTCTATTAAAAAAAAAAAAAAAAAAAAAAGTCTACAAAACAGGGTGGTCCCCGACAATCTGTCCAATGAAGACAGATTTTTAAAAAATCATGTAAACATTACATGGTGGATCCTCGGGAGAGCAGTTATTTTTTGAATAGAAAAAGCCAGCTACCTGGTAGATAAAAAACAAGAGATATCAAATGTATGTAATTTTTGTTGTTGTTATCACTGGAGGTGGATAAAGTGACAAGTCACCCCCAGCACTGAGCCGTTAAAATATTTGCCTGCTGTTGCTTCACTTGCCACCAATCTCCTCATTCAGACCGTAAAAGGCAATAAACAAGAAAACGAAAAATACAAAAAAAAAAAAAACATAGTAATAATAAAATAGTAATAAAACCAGCAAAGAATTTTTTACCGTAACACAAATGCACGCATAGAATGACATCTGCTTACAGGAAAAAAAATAAAAGAGAAAAAGATAAAGAAGAATGAGGGGGACTGAAAGAATAATTTAACGTACAGTTATCGTCTGCTTCTACTTAGAAATATGCGAGTTTGGGCTTCGGTAAATGTACTTAATAAGATATGTTTGAGATGAAAACGAGGCTCTGAGGTCGATTCAGTGCAAACAACAAAAAAATGATATAAAACAAAAAAAACGTAAAAAAAAGATTCTTGCATGTCTTCGTGGGAGTTGTACTGTAGTAAACTGTACTGTAGTGTAGAGGTTACATTTCAACATCGGGAGAACTTTTGACACATAAAATATATGATGAGTGAGTAGTGTAACCCATATCGGTACAGGAGGTGGAATCTTGTCTTTTACGTTTATATCCGCACAAATTCCTTTGGGAAAGAAATGCATCCATCTCCCCTCGCCCCACAGTCACGGGTTAAATAGTAAGTAGTATGTGCACCCAGTCTAAGAGGAAGATACTTCTGAGTGGAAAACCGTGGAAAGTGATCAGATTATCCAACGAGAATTAAAACTTCATGGAAAAGACGGTGGTAGGGTTATGTTTACTGGCATAGCTCAAGAAATCTTCATCTTCATCATCAGTCTTGTAACCGTGTGTGGTCGCAAAGTGACTGAGCAACTGACTACTTAACCAACTCCCTCCGCATAACTCAGTTGCGTTCTAATATATAGATTAAAACCTTCGAGAGGTAGTTACTCATACGTAAGCATGCCTTTGGGCAAAGTAGATCTGGAGGAGCCCATCCATCTGCAACAGACGTCTTTCGAGGGGACCATTCTCCAGCAATGTCATCATCGACCAGTAGTTCAGACATTGTAGACTATCAAAGACAGGTGACCAGGGAGATAACTTGATGTTTCATTGACGATCAGTGGATTTCATCGTTTGATTATTTAAATCATCGTTCTCCGGACATCGTTCATTCAGTATTTGAGTGTAAATCACTAATTAGTAACTCTAGGATTCATTAGAATGTGCGTTGTGGTGCAGTAGATATCGGCTCGGAACGCGAAATCGGAGAGCCGAGTTCGAATTCCAGTTGAATTCGTTGCATTCACTTACTCAAATACCATTGGGAAAGGTATTAATCCGTATTTTCTCCCTTCAGCTATGTGCTAAATAGCAGGACAGATTGGTTTCTATAGCCTTGGTTGGCAACCAGTCTACTGCAGAAAGTAACGGTAACTTTCTGCGGGAAAATCTTCTGTTCAGTCAGTTATGTATCTTTCAAGACATGATCGCCTAAGCGTGTGTCACGTACAGTACTTAACTGACTGAGTGAGGTTACCATTTATTAGGATTTGTGAGATCAAATCTTTTTCCAGATTATTTGCCTGCAAATAAAGCTTTAAGAATAATCCAGAATGGTCTCATCATATTTTGCATTAATCATTTCTTGTAAAAAGAAAAAAAATGATCACACATTTTACATAGATAAAGCCCTTCGTAAGGCGTGAGCTGTACCTTGAGAACATTTTTTTTGTATTTCTTCAAGGCATGCGCTATCAGGGATTCAGTTAATAACAACATAACTTTTTTAATCAATCCGAGTGCTCCAACTACAACTGGAATCATAGATATCCTCATGTACCACATTTTATAGATTTCTACTTCAAGTTCCTAGTATTTTGATAGTTTTTGAAAATCTTCAAAGATACATTACAGTCTGCAGAGACTGTCATGTCAATAAGAAAGCAAATTCTGTTTCTGTGGTCTTTGATCACAATGTCTCGGCGATTAGCTTTGATTGTTCTGTCCGTTTGTATTGTAAAGTCCCATAAAATTGTTACAGGTCCTATATTGGGAGATCTTCAAAGATTCTATTTTGGCATGGATATTTACTGAGGACCAAATAAACAAAAAATGGTGATAGCTTGGTGTGTGATGTTATGGACACCCACGTAGAAAGAGAATACATGGTTTTATCTCGATCTGAAGTGTTTCTGTTTTGATAGACCAGCAGATGGGTCTCCTTTGAAGTTCAGTCTTCTAAGCGGCATCTACTTTGACCAAGGAAGATAGGAAATAAAATGTGTTTCGTAGATTTGCAACAGAACCAGAAATAAGCTGCTGGTCTGTATTAATAGTCAGTCCATTCATGCCAGTTCTGTAGTAATCACAATGTGATACTATGGACACTGAAGGGGAAGAGGTGGTTTTCTCTCGATCTCAACAGTTTCTGTTTTGATAGACCAACAGATGGGTCTCCTTTGAAGTTCGGTCTTCTAAACAACCTCCACTTTAACCTAGGCAGAATGGGAAGTAAAGCGATTTTTGGAGATCAAATGGCATCAAAACCGGAAACAGGCCATATCTGGGTGCTGATCTATATTAAGAGTCATGTTTGGGGAGAGTGCAGGTCTACCCTTCCTGAAAGACGAACTTGTCTGTGTCACAGTTCCAAAGCCTTCATTTAACATTTTTCATCCACCAGGTTAGGATGAGTGGATTAAAAAGATGTGGAGAGCCATGATCGTCTATTTCCTGAATGGACATGATCGTCTATTTCCTGAATGGCATAAAAGAAGGTGTTGAAACCTTTTTATTTATTTATTTATTTTGTAGTATTGTGATGATATGGACAACCCACATAGAAAAGGAAACGGTGGTTTTATCCTGATCTCAGACGTTTCTCTGTTTTGATCGACAAGCAAAAAAATTTGATTCTTACAGGACATATTTTAATCGGCTTACGGCCATATCACGTTAAATACACCGGTTCTCGCTCGATTACCGAAGTTAAGCAACGTTGAGCCTGGTCAGATGGGTGACCGTTTGGAAATATCAGGTGCTGTTTAGTGACGAATGTACGTTGTGGTGCAGTGGATATCAGCTCGGAAAGAGAAATCGGTGAGCCGAGTTCGAATTCCAGTTGAATACCCTGCATTCACTTAAGCACTGGTACCCTTGAGAAAGATATTAATCCGTTCCTTCCCTCCAATTATGGGTTAAATAATAGAGTAGGACTTGGGGACCCTGCCCTTAAAAACAAATCCCAATGAATTTTGATACTCGAAAAGAAAAAAGTATTACTAGACTTATATTAAAAAAACAATAAATTGTTGAAAGAAAAAGTTATTACTAGCAATAAATAAATAAAATTTAGTTGGCAATAAATGACCCGCAGAGGTTGATATGCCATAAAACAAAACAACCAACATATTTAAATCAAGAGAGGCAGAGGGGGAAAGCAAATAAAATATCTAACCAGCTTGTGTCAAATCAATAACAAGACATGAACATCGAGAAATAGTAAAAGGACAAAAATTTCTTGATGCTACAAATGATTAAGAAGTTGTAGAGAGCCATGATCGTCCATTTCCTGAAGAGACATAGCACATAAGTTATTGAAATATTTCTTTTTGTAGTATTGATAGTATGTACAATCTATATAGAAAGGGAATACAAGGTTTTATCTCAATCTGATAAAAATTTGATTGTAAACAAAGATATCACTTGTTATGTAACCTCAATCCTATTTTATGACAATTTTCTCACAGATGAAGATGAGATTTGAGACAGCAGGTGAGGTCTTGCAAAAGTATGCTGACAATACCATTGATGAAACCTGAGTAACAATCAGGTTTCATCAATGGTATTGTCAGCATCCTGAAGTTTTCAAGAAAATGTGAACAAAAAAGACTCTTTCATCAGAAAGTGATAGTTGAAATTTCTAGGACATATAAGGAAAGATGGCTTGAAAAATTTGATTCTTACAGGACATTTGGTAATCAAGAGAGGCAGAGGGGGAAAGCAAATAAAATATCTAACCAGCTTGTGTCTAATCAATAACAAGACACAAACATCGAGTAATAGTAAAGGGACAAAAATTTCTTGATGCTACAAAGGATTAAGAAGTTGTAGAGAGCCATGATCGTCCATTTCCTGAAGAGACATAGCACATAAGTTATTGAAATATTTCTTTTTGTAGTATTGATAGTATGTACAATCTATATAGAAAGGGAATACAAGGTTTTATCTCAATCTGAAGTGTTTCTGTTTTGATAGACCAGCAAATGGGTTTCCTTTGAAGTTCAGTTCTGGTGGTGCTAGGTCTGGTGGTGTTATGTCTAGTAGTGTTAGGTTTGGTGTTGTAAGTTCTGGTTGTGTAAGTTCTGGTGGTGTTAGGTCTGGTGGTGTTAGGTCTGGTGGTGTTAGGTTTGGTGTGTTAAGTTCTGGTCGTGTTAGGTCTGGTGGTGTTAGGTCTGGTGGTGTTAGGTCTGGTGGTATTAGGTTTGGTGGTGTTAGGTTTGGTGTGTTAAGTTCTGGTCGTGTTAGGTCTGGTGGTGTTAGGTCTGGTGGTATTAGGTTTGGTGGTGTTAGGTTTGGTGTGTTAAGTTCTGGTCGTGTTAGGTCTGGTGGTGTTAGGTCTGGTGGTGTTAGGTCTGGTGGTATTAGGTTTGGTGGTGTTAGGTTTGGTGTGTTAAGTTCTGGTCGTGTTAGGTCTGGTGATCGCGATGGTCACTCATTTGCTCCACGTGGTTTTATCCACCTCAGCTCAAAAAAAGGGTCGTAACTTTTGTCTCACTTGTATTATAATATCCAAATATTTTAAATTTACGAGCCTAACATTTCTTTTATTATCTACCGTTTCTTCATCTGTTTTAATGAAAAAGAGTTTAAATTACCATTTTTATACTTTTCGTCTTTAATTAATTTTAAAATAAGCACAAAATCTACCCTTTAAAATTAATTTTTAACATTTTCTCGCCTAAAATTTCTATGTTGTAGCGATGACTATTAGACAAGAATCATTTTATTTGCACATTGATTACTCAAATAGATACACAAATTTCTTTCTTTTGTCGGAATTCTATATCCTACTTTAAAAATATATTGCCGATACGGAAAACACATGGATAGACCAAGAAACATACATACATATATATATATATATATATATATATATATATATATATATATATATGTATGTTTCTTGGTCTTGTATGTTCAAACAATTCATACATATATATATATATATATATATATATATATATGAATTGTTTGAACATTATTTATCGATACTCGTATTTAAGTAGATATTCTGTTTTTAATGAAACAGTATTATATATTTATTTCTACCGGCCTGATTATTTATGATAAATTTTTATTATGAAAATGTGTGCCATTCGGCAGGATTCCATTCATTCAAAACAGAATATCAACTTAAATACAAGTATCGATAAAAAAAATAACGTTCAAACAATTCATTTCAAATTGTCGGTTGCTTATAACCAAGTTTCGTTAAAATTCGTTGATTTCCGTTATATATATATATATATATATATATATAGTTTACTTTCAACTCATTCTTAAGGACTGTATGAGGATTTGCCTTTGATTCATTTAAGAAAAGCCTATATGAATTTCTTGCTTTCCGGCCATTCTGAAAATGAGATAAGGATTTACATTTAATTCGATACAAAAAAAGATGCGAAAATATATTAAGAACTCCCTACAAGTACTAAGAATTATAAAGAAAATATACAGAATAAATATCAACGGCTTTTTCAAAAGTCATTCATTTTCTTTTTTTCTTTAATCACAAGAAACGCCAGCTTAGGGAAAAAAGTACTAATCTATTCTGTTATGAGTGGGCGGCAAAAAATGAGGGAAAAATATTTATATCGATAAGCTGCCTAAAATGACAACATATATATAGTGATGTACTTACTATTGAGCATCTTACATTAAAACACAAGAAAATAATAATAATAATCCAACTCCATAAGCGTGACAGGATATATATATATATGTGTGTGTGTGTGTGTGTGTGTGTGTGTGTGTGTGTGTGTGTGTGTAAATGAACATTGAAGTCAACGCTGAGAGACGACAGACTGTTTCATGCTAGGCGCAACGGTTGCCTGATGATTGCGCCTTGCATTAAACAGTCTGTCGCCTCTGAGTGTTGACTTTAATGTTTACTTTTATATTTACACACGCTCTATATTGGGCACTTTATCCTATAAATATAGCACACCTTAAAACTATATATATATATATATATATATATATATATGAATAAATATAGTTTTAAGATGTGCTATATATATATATATATATATATATATATATAGCACACCTTAAAACTATATATGTATACATATATGAAGAAATATAGTTTTAAGATGTGCTATATATATATATATATATATATATATATATATATATAGTACACCTTAAATATATATATATATATATATATATATATGAAGAAATAGAGTTTTAAGATGTTATATATATATATTGTGTGTATTTTGGCAGCATTTTTTCATTAATGCAGGTTTCATTGAATAATATAGACAAGTTTTGTCTATTAATTTTGTGTAGGATCCGTTCATACCGTCTGATATACTTGATGGTGATGTCGTTGAAAGACAACAAAAAATCACAGTATTTGTTGAATTTTTTATCGGGTCTAAGCTTTCGGCTCACATAAGCCATTATCAAAGAGTAAATATTAACACACAGTAAACATAGAACATAAGCTAATAACAATAAAGAGAATTAAATTGAAAATATAAGTCCATCCCTACCGTGGCGGATGGCCGAAGACAGTGACAAAATAGTGGTGTTGTGGTCCCTGGTCTGATTACAGACATTTGAGTACGTTATTGGAAATATCGAAATTGATTGTATTCAAACCTGGTTTAAATTGTTTAATGTAGATTGCTTCGAGGATTTTTAGTTTCTGCTTATTATTTTCTTGTTTGAGTATGTACGTGTTATCAACAATCGTTTTTCTCAGAAGTGTGCGTTGATAACCGTGTTGTTTTAAATGACGGAATATATTTGAATTTTTATTTAAGTGCAACGTCAGACGCCGTGAGAGCGAATTTGTGGTGTGGCCGATGTAGATATTATTGAGGTTGTTAGAGATACATTCTCTAAATGGACATATGAATTTATATACTACATTGGTTTTTTGCAAATCACTAACGGTGAGGGAAGAGTCGTTGCGGACAAATGAATTAGATGTAGTGGATTTAGTGTAATATATAATAAACTTAATTCTTTTGTTAGAGTCTTTTGTTAGATATATATATATATATATATATATATATATATATATATATATATATATATATCCCTCCTGTCACGCCCATTGACAAAAAACTATCCATATATTGGTTTGAAAGTAAAATAAAATTCAATCTTGTATAATTTATGTACAGAAAAGAAAAATAACTGCAAATATGTAAACATAAATATAAAAGAAAAATTATATAAAAAAAACTTAACCATACCACCTTGTCAGTTATTTGTAACAAATCTTGCATATATATATATATATATATATATATATATATATATATATATATCCCTTCTGTCACATCCATGGTAAGTGAAGAATATCTATCCTCTTTATCATAATAAACACCGTTATATATATATATATATATATATATATATATATATATATATATATATATTTAGTATATCGAGGCAGCAAGTAATTTTCTAGACATATGCTATTAAATATAAGAGACAATGAATGTCTATTATGTTTAATCATGAGCCGTTCTAAACGTCGTATTTTTGCTTTAATTTCAGTTGAAAATAAAGACAAAAATTCTCCAACATTTGGATAATTATTTATTGGTTTTCTTCTAAGCTTTCGGCTCACATGAGCCATCTTCAGAGAGGTAGTTTAAACTGAAATATTATAAAATCCACCATCACCGACGATTTTATTTTGTGTTGACATAAAACTCCGCTTGACAACGGCAATAGTTACCAAAAATAATAAACGCAGTTCATAAGTTTGCAGGAAATAACATATTACATTGCATTTGACTAGATGGTTTTGTTGTCATTTCGCGCTATCCCGCGGTGTGACGTCATAAAACCGCATCGCAAACTTAAGAACTGCGTTTATTATTTTTGGTAACTATTGCCGTTGCCAAGCGGAGTTTTATGTCAACACAAAATAAAATCGTCGGTGATGGTGGATTTTATAATATTTCAGTTTAAACTACCTCTCTGAAGATGGCTCATGTGAGCCGAAAGCTTAGAAGAAAACCAATAAATAATTATCCAAATGTTGGAGAATTTTTGTCTTTATTTTCAACTGAAATTAAAGCAAAAATACGACGTTTAGAACGGCTCATGATTAAACATAATAGACATTCATTGTCTCTTATATTTAATAGCATATGTCTAGAAAATATATATATATATATATATATATATATATATATATATATATATATTTTTTTTTTTTTTTCAAAACAAGGAATTTATTATTAGTCTCAAAGGCCCTTTCATCCAACATCTCATTAGGAGAAAATTCATTGGAAAATGAATTAAATGAAAAGAACAATAACAACAAAAATGAAGAGCGAAAAAGAGGTAAATGCGATAAAATAAATGTACGTGCACACACACACACACACACACACACACACACACACACACAAATAAAAAGTGCAAGAAGCTGTGAACATTTTGTTTAAAGTGTAGATTTATTATTATTATTATTATTATTATTATTATTATTATTATTATTATTATTATTATTTATTACTTACAAGTAATATAAATAATAATAACAACAATAAATCTACACTTTAAACAAAATGTTCACAGCTTCTCGCACTTTTTATTGTATACCAATTCCTTGTTGGAACAACCCTATTTTTGTTTTAACACACACACACACACACACACACACACACACACACACACACACACACACAGAAAATCTAAGCAAGAGCCAACAAACCTACCTAGGTTTCACCCTACGGCTCGTCAGGGTAAATTGGCTAACAACAAAGATTTAAAGTAGCAAATATATAGGAACTCAAATTAAAACAAAGAAGACACCAAAACACAAGAAAGTGGGGGGGGGGGACAATCACTTTATTATTATTATTAAAAAAAAATGGAAAAGTGAACAATTAAGTAATAGGCTAATTTAGTAGGCAATTTTTCATGTGCTTGTAATTATGTAGGATTTCGGATTTAGAGTTAAGTAAATCCTGTGCGGGTTCAAATAAAGCAATAGCTAGTTTTTCCTCCCCGCATAAATTACAGAATTTACTACCTGGTTTATATTTCGAACACCGTTTTAGTATTTCCCATTTCAGAATGGGATCTTTATTCGTAGTTTTTTTAATTTCTCTTACATAGGATGCTAGTGATGTATTATGGCTATATTTTTCATGTTTAAAGGTGCTGGAGTGGTTATAAAACCTAATCTTAAAGGTGTCTTGTGTGGCACCTATATACTATAATATTATATACTATAATATCTAGCCTCTTTATCAATATAAACACCGTTATATATATATATATATATATATATATGTGTGTGTGTGTGTGTGTGTGTGTGTGTGTGTGTGTGTGTATATATATATATATATATATATATACAAAGATTTTTAGTATAATACAGAGGATAACAGCTCCGTCTGTCCGTCCAAATTTCATATCTTATTCTATTCTATAATAAGAGCAGTGTTCGTCCGTCACACCGATTCAAACTAATAAAATATGCAGAATTTCTTTTACTAATACGATACATAGTATTTCTTTTAGTAATAATTTAATTTAAACTAAAACTTTAACTAAACTAAAATTTAAACTAAAAACAAAAAAGTTTTTTAAAATCTTAGAATTTGGATTAATCGGTAGAATATTTTTAGGGCAGAGGGCATACGTTTTGTGTTTATAGGTCCAGGGGGATTACTCGTGATTCATTATTTAGTCAGACACACAAACACGCACCCACACACATTTATTTCTTTCGTTTTTGGATCTGATGAAGCCTAGAAAGGCGAAACGCGTAATCAAATCTAGTTTCAATGGAATGCTAGATTTCTTAAATACATTATCTAATCTAACAAAAGCCTTTAATAAATGCTTACCTTTATTTTATTTTATTTTATTTTATTTTTTAACATTAATAACCGCAAATCAGAAATTGAAAGTTAATTGGAATATACTGAATGAGTTTACTTTTGTCAGTATTTCAGGCAGCACAGATATTGACGAAAAATAACCTATAAGAGCTTAGCATAAACTGTTGCTTAAGCTTGTAACAAAAGCCTTTGAAAAATGTTTAAACATTCTAAAAGATTAATTCTCATCTATAAGATTGTCCTCCATTTTCTATTTCTATTAATTTAAATTGACTCAGAATAAAAACAAGAGGAAAAGTCTTTTCACTAAAATTCATATTTGCACATTAATTACTTCTACAATATAAGAAGGAAACTGTAACCTTTGAAGATTGTAACAGTGAAACAATTTCATACTACAAATACATTCAGAAGTTTTACAATATGAAAATTGAGAAATGTTTTCTGACAACAAATGACTAACATGCGTCGTAGAATCCATATGTTCTTACTAAAAAAAAAGATACATGCTACATATAAAACTAGTAACGAAATACTTGCCCAGAATCCAACTTGTCATAAGTTTGGTTACTGAAAGAAATAGGCATATACTGATTGATTCAAGCAATTTGTTGACATTCTTGGAAATATCCAGATCAAAAGCACAGATAATAATAACAAACATTTTCCAATTAACCCTTAAATAGCAGGCACCATCAAGTGATGATTTAAACTTTCTTTTTCAATGATACAGACATCATTCATTTATAATTTGAATCTAAATGGCTAATTGATAACTCTTAAGAGTCGTGTGGGTATATTGCTTTGCTTACAAATAAATCTTGAAGAACAAGTTAAAGACCATGTCGGCATGCCCACTTTTCAAAAAGAAAAATAAAGGTGAAAAATAGTGAACATTTGGTGTAAAAAAGGCACAATAACAGTGTGAATAAAATGATTCAAAGATAATCAAACTGTTGAAACAATATTAAAATTTAGAAACCTAAAATTTGATTAATTTCCTTTTTCTTGACATTTTTATTATCTACAAATACCCTTATCGTATTCGTGCAAAAATAAGTAAAAGTAAGCTACACTTTAAAAATGAATTTTTTTGGCATGAACGTCCGTTTATAAAGAAGAAAGATTTTCATCATTTAAACGTTATTTTTAGTCGATACCCCATATTTGAGTAAAAGCTCCATCTTTTTTTTTTTTTTTTTTTTTTTTTTTTTGCAAACAGTATATCGATTATATGTGCTTCGTGGTGCAGTGGATATTGTCTCGGGACGAGAAATCAGAGAGCCAAGTTCGAATTCCAGTTGAATTCTTCGCATTTACTTACGTGTAAATACCCTTGGGAAAGGCATTATCCGTTTCTTCTAACTCCAGCTATGGGTTAAATAGCAAGACAGATTGGGTTCTGTAGCCTTAGTTGGCAACCCGTTTACCACAGAAATTAATGTTAACCTACCCCGAGAAAAATCTTCTGCCCACTCAGTCATGTCTCGAAAGAGACATGATCGCTTAAGTGTGTATTATGTATGACACTTAACTGACTGATATCCGTTATCGTCTACCAACATGCTTGAATATTCGAGAAACCTTATATATATAAATATGTATATATATATATGCTCTCGCCGTTAGTCAATAGAGAGAGGTAGATTTCATAAAAACAGTAACTACTTTCGGGTTTACACTACGTTCTTTGGTTAATGAATTGATCGCAGTTCGGTTCGGCTATGAAGCTGAACGCTCTCAGTTACTGGCTGTTTGTTTGCATTCTGTTAATAACCTGCTATGAGATCAGCCTTTTTTCTGCCGTATGCTGATAGCGCAGTGGTAAGATATTTATCTGATGACGAATCAGTCGGATTTCGCTCCCGGCTTGAAGCAAACGATTAATCTAGCTGCACTAAAAAGCTGTGAAACAGCGAAACAGGCTTGTCTGCATATATATTTATCTGTAAATTCAGATAAAATTTAGAGGGGAATTAGCCATTTTCAACATGTCATTTTAAAACATGCATTGTCAACCCCTTTTAAACACAGAATGAGGAAAAATTCTAATGACGTTGGCTTGGTCTAGTAAAGGAAGATGTTGGAGAATGTTGGCTATTATCGAGTTAAGCTAGCGATATTTTAGTAATAATTTCTTCTAGGGAAGTGGGAGGTATGTGGCTTGACCGTTGGGTTTGTAGTGGTAGGTAGTGGGGAAAAACTAAGTGCTTCGACGATTTCTTTAAAAAAAACTTATTGTGACTAAATGGAAGAATAAGATAATTATTGCAATTTATATTTATTTCTATGACGACACATACTAATAATCTCTTTACGTTTATCCAGAATATATATATATATATATATATATATATATATATATATATATATATATATATATATATATATATATATATGGTTGAGCCCGTATAAACACTTCGACGGTTTATCTTGCCTAGGGGACACAGGTTCGTATCCTACCGGAGGGTGTATATTTTTCTTTAAAAAGATTTCTCGAAGGATTTTATTTAATTTCTCGAAGATTATTAATATTTTATGCATTTTTAAGGTGAAATATATTTTGGATTGTAAAATCTTTCTTTTGAGTGAATATGGCATCAAAGATTTTTGGCAATAACAATGATTTTTCGAGATACAATTACTACTACTTAACCCATAAATTGGGTGTCAATTGATTCATATGTTTCCCAAGTTTATGTGTACCTAAGTGAATGTAAAGAACCCAACTGGAATTCGAACTTGGCCCACCAATTTCCAATTCTTAGTTTGTATCCGTTACACCAGCTGCACATTTAGATAGATCGATGAACATAGAAAAATATAGATACATATAGACTGAGATAGATAGATAGATAGATAGATAGATAGATAGATAGATAGATCAGAATCAATTGAGATAGATAGATAGATAGATAGATAGATAGATAGATAGATAGATAGATAGATAGATAGATAGATCAGAATCAATTGAGATAGATAGATAGATAGATAGATAGATAGATAGATAGATAGATAGATAGATAGATCAAGAATCAATTGAGATAGATAGATAGATAGATAGATAGATAGATAGATAGATAGATCAGAATCAATTGAGATAGATAGATAGATAGATAGATAGATAGATAGATAGATAGATAGATTAGAATCAATTTAGATAGATAGATAGATAGATAGATAGATAGATAGATAGATAGATCAGAATCAATTGAGATAGATAGATAGATAGATAGATAGATAGATAGATAGATAGATAGATAGATAGATAGATCAGAATCAATTGAGATAGATAGATAGATAGCTAGATAGATAGATAGATAGATAGATAGATAGATAGATAGATAGATAGATCAGAATCAATTGAGATAGATAGATAGATAGATAGATAGATAGATAGATAGATAGATAGATCAGAATCAATTGAGATAGATAGATAGATAGATAGATAGATAGATAGATAGATCAGAATCAATTGAGATAGATAGATAGATAGATAGATAGATAGATAGATAGATAGATAGATCAGAATCAATTGAGATAGATAGATAGATAGATAGATAGATCAGAATCAATTGAGATAGATAGATAGATAGATAGATAGATAGATAGATAGATAGATAGATCAGAATCAATTGAGATAGATAGATAGATAGATAGATAGATAGATAGATAGATCAGAATCAATTGAGATAGATAGATAGATAGATAGATCAGAATCAATTGAGATAGATAGATAGATAGATAGATAGATAGATAGATAGATAGATAGATAGATAGATAGATAGATAGATAGATTTAAAAAACTAGAGAATCATGGATAAAATGAACATAGCTACCTAGCTAGCTAGATAGCTAGATAGATAGATAAACAGAAATAAATCGAGGAATGCGAGCAGATCTCGAAAAAAATCGGCAATAAACCAGCGGGCAAATGCCAACTGTGGTCCACAAATACGAGGCAGACTTTGCCATGGAAACATAATTTTCACTTGTTCAAACGATCAGTTGATTTCATTTGCGAGAGATTATCGAATCTGTGTCGCGTCATCGTGCAGATGGCTTACTGCGATAAGAACCCAGCAAGTAGGGTCGAGAGCAAGTACCCTGGGGCAGAGAATCTGGAAGGGGATGAAGGGGCGTCGACTATAAGATAGGAAATAGCAGGTTAGATTATGTCGGAATAATTGAAGAAAGATGTGGACGCAATGAAGATGTGGGAAGTATAAAGGGGAAGATGTTAGTTAAAGAAATTGATATTAGAAGGAAGGAAGGAAGGAAGGAAGGAAGGAAAATGAGGATGAAATGTAATAAGGAAGGATGAAAAAAGGAAAGCTGAAATCTAATTAGGGAAGGAAATAAGTTCTATAAGGAAATAAGGAAGTGAAAGAAAAAATGTAGAGAAAGAAAAAGGAAGTGAAAGAAATAGACAGGAAAAAGAGAGAGAGATAGAAGGAAGAGAGTGGAAGAAAGAAGGAAGAAAAGAAAAGAAGGAAGGAAGAAGAAAGAAACAAACAAACAAACAAACAGAGACAGAAACAAAGAAGAGAAAGGTAGAAGGAAGCTACGAAGGGAAAGAAAGAAAGAAAGAAAGAAAGAAAGAAAGAAAGAAAGAAAGAAAGAAGAGGTAGAAGGAAGGCTACGAAGGGAAAGAAAGAAAGAAAGAAAGAAAGAAAGAAAGAAAGAAAGAAAGAAGAGGTAGAAGGAAGCTACGAAGGGAAAGAAAGAAAGAAAGAAAGAAAGAAAGAAAGAAAGAAAGGTAGAAGGAAGCTACGAAGGGAATAAAAGAAAGAAAGAAAGAAAGAAGAGGTAGAAGGAAGCTACGAAGGGAATAAAAGAAAGAAAGAAAGAAAGAAAGATGGGAGAGGTAGAAGGAAGCTACGAAGGGAAGAATAGAAAAAAAGAAGAAAGTAGAGGAAGGAAAGAAGGAAAGAGATGGAAAATATAGGAAGGAAGGAAGGAAGGAAGGAAGAGAAAGGTAGAAGGAAGCTACAAATTATAGGAAAGAAAGGAAGGATGGAAAGAGAAGTAGAAAGGAAGGATAAAAGGAGGATAAAATGCAGTCAAGGAAGGAAGGAAGAAAGGAGGGAAGGAAGGAACGAAGTGATTGAAGTCATAAAGAAAGTGAAAGAGATGGAGAGAAAGAAAAATAATAAAGGAAGGAAAAAAGGAAGTGGTGCAGAAAGAAAGAAAGAAAGAAAGAAAGAAAGAAAGAAAAGGAAGGAAAAGAAAGGTAGAAAGACAAGACGCGATGAATGGGAGGGAAAAAGGAAAAGTTCTAACAAGGAAGAACGGAAGAATGGTAAACAGAACATGGAAGAGAGAGAAAATGGATTCTTGGGAACTATACTTTTGAAATAGCAAGGCCTTCAAGTGGTTGTCTCCATCTAAAAACCCCTTTAGTTTCCGTTTGACTGACCAGGAAGACGTTATATCTATTTGCATCATCCTTGCGTCTTCTTTCTCTCCTCCTCTCGCGCACAGATGTGAGAGAAAGGAGACGCAATAATGAAGCAAATAGACATAACAACTTTTTGAGAGAGTGAGAGAGAAGGTTAGAAAGAAGCTATGAAAGGAAGGAAGGAAGGAAGGAAGGAAGGAAGGAAGGAAGGAAGGAAGGAAAAAAGAGAGGTAAGGTAAAGTATCAGATTGTGGCTCGGATAAAAAAAAAACAGGGATCAGAGCTCGAATTCCAGTCGAGTACGTTACATTCCAGTTGAATTCACTGCATTAACTTATGCTCAAATACCCTTGGGAAAGGTATTAATCCGTCTCTTCCCATTTATGGGTTAAATAACATGGCAGATTGAGTTCTATAGCCTTGGCTGGCAACCAGTCTACCACAATAAGTAATGACAAACTACAGCGGGATAATCTTCTGCCCAGTCAGTCATGTCTCTTTCGAGACATGATCGCCCAAGCTTGTGTCACGTATGGCACTTAACTGAGAGACTGACGTTAGATTCACTTACGTGCTAATACCCTTGGGAAAGGCATGAATCTTTTCTCCCCATCTACAGCTATGGGTAAATAGTAGGACAGACTGGGTTCTATAGCCTTGAATGGTAGGCGGTATAAGAGAAGGACAACTCTGAAATCCAAACCTGTCTAGGGTTGTTTGATGTCCTTGTGGCATACTGCGCACCAGTACTCTGTATTTATCTCTTACAAAAAGTGTGGTTGGTTCTACACAAGCCTTGGCCACAGGAATCAAATGATATGTGCAGGTAGCCTGTCTGTAGCTTTTAAGAACTGAGCCGCTTGACCCTCATCCGTCAAAAAGAAAAAAAAACAACGGGAGAATCTAATATATGTGTATGTGGACATTTTGCTATTTGTCTAATGAAAAGACAAGATAGAAAGATGGGAACTATAGAAGAGAATGTTTTAAAAAATGACATTTTCGAACCATGATATATATATATATATATATATATAAACTTATTTATAAATGGAACTTTGTGTGTGTATGTGTCTTTCAGTGTGTGTGTCCGTTACCTATAGACTCCGAAACGGCTGAACCGATTTTCTTGAAAATTTGCACAGTTGTACTATAAGCGTCTGCGAGTGTTCTTAGCTAGGTTTTGTGTGGAGTTACCCCCGATAAATATCGAAAATCGATAATCGAAAAATCGGGTTATAGAAGAAGTGGTCCAATTTTAATCAAATTTGATACACTCATAGACAAAGACACAAGAAACGATATTCAGACGTTTCAAGGCTGCAGTTCTTACAATAGTGCAGAAAATCAAGTATATATATATATATATATATATATATAAAAGGCAAGATTTTTGTGTGTGTGTCTGTTTATCCGTCTGTATGTCCTTTATACAAATCCACAATTTTTATCCGATTCTCACCAAACTTCACACAAATATTCTTTTGCCTAAGTCTGAGCTCCAGGACCATGGATTAGTTTTAAAGCTTTCATTACACCCGAGCAACGCCGGGCTATGCTGCTAGTATATATATATATATATATATATATATATATATATATATATATATATACATATATATTCAAAATAATAACTAAATAGACTCTGCAAGTATCTAAGTTTTAAATTTATACTAAGATAAACTTTAAGAACAACCATTAACAAACAGAACCTAATTCCGTTATAATCCGGCGCACTAAGGCGTTGGATAAGAGGGGGGAAAAAAAAAGAAATCCGCGGAATAAAGACAAGACATACGATTCTCCGCAGTAAAGAAAAAAACCACAAACGGAACCAACCACAAAAAAAAAAAGAAAGAAAAAGTGCTCGATACAAAGTACAAACGAAATGCAAAAGTAGAGCAAAGACACACAAAGCTTGGCTAGCTTGAGATTCTTTGTATATATATATATATATATATATATATATATATATATATATACTGTGTGTGTGTGGGGGTGTATATATATATATATATATATTAAAAACAGAAATAGTGCTGTTCCAACGAGAGAAATTGGTATAGAATAAAAAGTGCGAGAAGCCATGAACGTTTTGTTTGAAGTGTAGATTTATTTTTGTTATTATTATTACTTCTGCTATGGTATATTAAGTGCCCATAATGGTATTTGTGTGGCTACACATGCTTCGAGTTTAAAGTTGACTCTCTTTAGGCGAATAAACTTGTGACTTCCCATATCGAGGTCCGTTTGCTTTTTTTGATAACCAAAGTATCATATATAAATAGATAAGTCAAATGTTGACCAACCGGGTCATAGAATTTATGTGTGCGGGGTTGGGTTTTTTACACTCGCACTTTAAGTTTCTTCTGGTGCCTTCCTTGTCTGTAATGATTTTTTTCCACTGAAACGGATCTAGATATGTGAAGTCACAAGTTTATTCACCTGAAGAGAGTCAACTTTAGACTCGAAACACGTTATGAACACTTAATGTATCCTACAAAATCAAGTAATATGAATAATAATAATAATAATAATAATAATAATAATAATAATAATAATAAATCATCACTTTAAACAAAACTTTCACGGCTTCTCGCACTTTTTATTATTATTATTATTATTATTATTATATATATATATATATATATATATATATATAATAAAAATCCCGCATTATTTTTATATATATATATATATATATATATATATATATATATATATATAATGCGGGATTTTTATTTTTTTAAATGTTATTATAGTGGATACTTCGTACTTGAAATAAACGTCCCATTTTTATTTATTAAACAGTGTGTATTATTTATATCTATCAGCCAGCGCATTTAAGAAAACTTAGTAAAGTAAATGTGCGTTGTAGTGCATTGGCTATCGGCTCGGAACGAGAAATCGGGGGGCCGAGTTCGAATTCCAGCCGAATTCATTGCATTCACTTACGCGCAGATACCCTTGGGAAAGGTATGAATCCGTATATTCCTTCCAGTTATGGGTTAAATAACAGGACTGATTGGGTTCTATATCCGTGGTCGGTAACCAGTCTACCGCAGAAAGCAGTGGCAACCTACTGCGGGATAATCTTCTGCCCAGTCAGTCATGTCTCTTTCGAGACATGATCGCCCAAGCGTGTTTCACGTATGGCACTTAACTGACTGACTGAGTAAAGTAAAATCGCTTCCTCGGAAAAGATCGAACCTGCGTCCACTTTTGGAGGAGAAACCACTGTTTGATTAGATTTCAAATCTAAATTATTTGTCTATTTATTAAAAAATATATTCAGTTTACTTACAGGAGTCAACAAAATGACTTCAAAGAGCCTCTCATGACAACTTATACATCATTTTTTCTTTTTACCCAGGGTATGTTGCTAGACAGAAAATGAAATTAACCCACACGAAGCAGATAACCATTTTAATTTCATTCAATATATGTGTGTGTGGACGTTTGCCTGTCCACAAACAATCTTTCTTACCTGAATTTGTCTTATATATTTATAAAGCTACCATTCGTACTTAATTTAAATAATCCTGTCACATATGTTTTGATGTTCCTGCTATATATTTAAAGATTCTTGATAAAATTCAAATAAGAATCTGCAATGTTATTAGTCCTTACCTGACATCTCGGCTTCAGTCACTTTCCCACTGTCAAACGTAGCTTTGCCTTTTCTATAAATATTTTCAATGTAATTGTTCTGATTAACTTTGCTCTATGGTACCTATATTATGAATTTAAACGCACTACTAGATTGGCGGTAAGGTCCCATAATTTTTACAGTTGATGTGGCTGGATGTATCCGCAAGTTACAGTAGATGTAACCGGAAGTTCTATGCTAACAATTTCTTCTATCACACTTCTCATTTGTAGAACTCTTCTGGCTTAACAATCAACTTTGATCAAAAATTACAATGTCAATCGTTATCTTCTGTCTTCTTAATTCCTACTCTTTGATGTTTTCTTTCTGCACTAGTAATTTATTTATATTCTCTAATACTCAGTAAACATATTGCGTCTTAGTGGATTTATTGCCTTGCTTGAGATAAAATGATTCCCACGCACGCAAACAATACTAAAAAAACTTGCACCAATGATTAGTGCATAAAAGAATATATATGTATATAATAAAAAATTATACGGAAATTGGTATTAAGCCACGTATTTATTTAAATTCATTTGCTTTGAAAATTATTTATAAAGGATATACTTATATGAGTGAATATTCTGTTGTTGTTTTTTTGGGGTGGGGGTTGCAATTAAGCAGTATATCTACCCACGTCTATTGAACAGGTTAAGAGGATCATCCCTTGTTCCCTGTTTAGGATGTGGTTTCCGGCTTTCTCTTTACCAATCTTCTCACTATTACGTAGCCCCCTGCACATCAGTGGCGTTACCGCCTTGCTCGGGGTGATACGATTAATATATATATTAATCATCCACTGACCTAGATGTTCGAGGAATCTTGTTTGGAAAATATCTATCTCCCGGTAGAAATTCGAACATGCATACTCCCATATATGTGGGAGATGCCACCATTTGATTTGGTGTGTCTTACCACTCAACCACAGAAGATATCATGGTAACCAAGGTTTCCAATTAAACTTTTTAAATACATATTCTCCTGATTTCTTTTAGAACATCTATCTCTGCTCGGTATTGCATTTGTTTACACTAGGATACAATCCCGAGCATGGAGAGATATAATCAAGACAATATGTAATTAAAGGACTTAATTCCGATTTTACGGATAATAATAAAAAGAATTAATTCTGAACTTAGGAAGAAGTTAGGTGTAAACCAGTGGAAAAACACAAAAGCAACTACGAACTGGTTCAATAATATAAAAAATAAACATCATTGCCAATTTGTATAATTAGACATAAAAGAATTCTACCTGTCTATAACAGAACCCATGCTAGATAAGGTCATCACCTTAGCCCAAGAACAAATAAAAATAAACACTAATGAAATCGATATTATTAAACACTCCCGCAAATCACTGCTATTCGACAATGAAAACGTATGGATAAAGAAAGAAGGAATTTTGACACTACAATGGGATTCTTTGACGGTGCAGAGACCTGCGAACTCATAGGCAAATATTTACTACAAGCAAAATAATAGATAAAAATTAACCTGAACGTGGTAGATGTTCTAGATGTTACCTCCAACCTAAGAAAAGGCACATATGAACCATACAGAAAACCAAACGGTAAACCACTGTATATACACACGTGTTCCAGTCACCCGCCATCTATAATCAATTGAACGCAGGCTTTTCGACGGTCAGTTAAGAGGCATACATGATACACGCTTTGGGTGATCATGTCTCGAAATAACCATGACTGATTGAGCAGAAGATTATCCCGCAGTAGGTTGCCATTGCTTTCTGTGGTAGACTGGTTGCCAGAACCCAGTCTGTCCTATAGAACCCAACCTGTCCTACTATTTAAAGGCCTATCACGTTTTATACACTGGTTCTCGCTCGATCACCGAAGTTAAGCAACGTTAAGCCAGGTCAGGTCAGTACTTTTTTCTTCATGTGCCGCGTTCCCAACCAGAACGCAGGTTATCATGAACTTCCACTTGCCCTTGTCGCTCTTATATTTGACGCTCTTATATATATTTTTCTTTTTGATATCTCTCCCAAACCCCGGTTCGCTATCGACCTACTCAAGCCTATCAAGTAGGTCTCGCGCTGTTTTCTCCTGTCTCTCTTTCCCTTTATTCTTAGGGCTTACGGCCTATCACGTTGAATACACCGGTTCTCGCTCGATCACCGAAGTTAAGCAACGTTAAGCCAGGTCAGTACTTAAATGGGTGACCGCTTGGAAATACCAAGTGCTGTAAGCGTTTAGTGACGAATGTGCGTTGTGGTGCAGTGGATATCGGCTCGGAAAGAGAAATCGGTGAGCCGAGTTCGAATTCCAGTTGAATACCCTGCATTCACTTAAGCACTAGTACCCTTGAGAAAGGTATTAATCCGTCCCTTCCCTCCAGTTATGGGTTAAATAACGGGGTAGTACTTGAGGACCCTATCCTTAAAAGCAAATCCCAATGAATCCTGATACTCGAAAAGCAAAAGTATTACTAGACACCAAAACTTATATAAAAACAACAATAAATTGTTGAAAGAAAAATGTATGACCAGCAATAAATAAATAAAATTTAGTTGGTAATAAATGACCCGCCAAGGTTGATTTGCCATAAAACAAAACAACCAACCAACCTATTATTTAACCCATAACCGGCGGGAAGAGACGGATTAATATCTTTCCCAAGTGTATTTTTGACAAGTCTTCCAATTAAACTATATATAACGACGCTAAGAAAGACTATGAAACAGCCCTAAAGGATAGCTGATTCCCGGCAAAACTAACATGCTCACGACAGAGCACAAAAAATGCCAACAGGAAGAGAAAAATCATATGGTTCAACCCACCGTATAGTAACAAAAACACTGAAAATCAGCTACAGATGCACTGAGAACATGGCACAAATAAAATAAAAGCACAACAGAAAAACTATCAACAAACTATTGTATATACACACATCTTCCAACCACCTGCTATCTATAATCAGGCAATACCAAAATCAATTGAACGAAGGCTTTCCGACAACTCTTCCAATGAAACCATATTTAACGAAGCTAAGAAAGACTATGAAACAGCCCTAAAAGATAATTGATTCCCGGCAACACTCACATGCTCACGACAGAGCACAAAAAATGCCAACAGGAAGAGAAATATCATATGGTTCAACCCACCGTATAGTAAAAACGTAAAAACAAACATAGGAAAAATATTTTTCAAACTCTTACATAATCACTTCCCGGAATCAAGCTTTCTCCAGAAAATATTCAACAAAAACACAGTGAAAATCAGCTACAGCTGCACCGAGAACATTTTTTTTAATCATTTCACCCCAAGCAAGGCATTCCACTGCCACTATTGCGCATAAGGCTACATAGGGGAAAATAAAGAGAAGGAGTGGTTAGACATAGGGAATGTCAGGAGGAAGGTGACAGATGAGTAAGAATACCGAGGATGAGGGTTGGGCAGATGGGAAGAGTGTTTGATAAAATAGGAGCAGGTTAGTGTCTTAGGAGGTGTCTATTGACCTTACATTTAAACTCCTGGAGATTGTAGCCGTCGGGGAAGCAATCGTGTGGAAGGGAATTCCACAGTCGGGAAGTGCGAGGAAAGAAACTGTTGGAGTAGAAGTTACGGTTACATTTTATCGGTTTCACTGTAAAAGGGTGGGATCTAGTTGCTAATCTAGTATCTCGTGAAAATTCGTATCTAGGGGGCACCAGTGATCTAAGTTCATCGGAGCAGAAGCCGTGAAAGTATTTATAGAAGAGACACAGGGAAGCCACGTCGCGCCTGTGGGAGAGAGACTGCAGGCGGTCTGCCAAGTCGGCATCTATCACATTACAGACCCTCCTCTGAACCTTATCGAGAAGCTCGAGGAGAATAGCAGGGGCACCCGACTAGATATGGCAGCAGTATTCAATGCACGGGCGGATGGTAGATTTATATATGTGCAGGATAGATTTAGACGGAAAGAACTTCCGGGCCCTACACAGAGAACCGACTCAACAGAGAAACTATCAACAAACAACCCGAACCAATTAAACACACGTGTAACTGCAGAATAAGGAATGGATATCACTTAAACGCTAATTGTTTACAAAACAACGTAATCGACCAAGCAACGGTAAAATCACCAGAAAATGAGTAAAAAAAATAACAGATAGGAGAGATAACAACAGAAAACAATTATTAAGAGCTACAAAGTAACCAGGAAATTTTGGAAAGCCGTGATCGACAACGTCCTGAAGAGACACGGCACATAAAAGATTCACATACGAAGCACCCCCTACTCGCAACAGTACAAGAGATGACACATCGTAGGTTTAATGTGATGGTCTCATACGCGTGTTTATAGGCCAAGGATAAAAATTGTCTAATTACTAGACCACTGTCTAACTGGCGTCGATATTCACTAACCTTTATTCTTTACTTCAAAGAGAGAGGTGGTACCGCGGTGTTAGAATCTCCAGAACAACGCTTTCAAAATTATTTCTAAAAAGAACAGATAACAGATACTACACTTTGATCCGTTATTTACCTACATCCCCAAATTAGTAGGATTTGACACAAGCTCAGTTTAATATGGTGCGCCTATATATGTAAATATGAGCCAAGTACAAACATTGTCCAGTCCCTGAGATCACGCTGGCGTCGATATTTCACCTACCCACTCTCTGCGATGAGAGGGGTACTGCCACAGGGTTGGAATCCTCGGGACGAATCTTCTCTAATATTTTAAGAGGAAGAGAAGTCAGCTGTATAAAGGAGGTTTTTGAGCATTATACGTTGAAACACCTGTTCTAGCACGATCGCCGAAGTTAAGCAACATCGAGCCTCGTCAATATCTTGATAGGTGACTGCGTGGGAATGCCAGGTGTTGTAAGCTTGGATGTGCAGGTGGGATAATAGATAATGTCTATGAATCGAAAATCGGAGAGCCGAGTTTCGATTCCTGTCGGGTTAGTTATATTCGCTTGCTTGCAAATACCTTTGGAAAGGCGTGAATCCACCGCTTCTGTTCCCCTCGATATGAGTTAGTTAGTATTTTTATCAGCAAACCATTCTTATCTAAACAAAACAAAAAAAATTCTGACAATATTTAAATATTTTCTGGCTTTAAATAACCTGGAAAGAGTTGATAAGCCATAAAAAATTGATAACTCAATCAAGTAATCCGTACGCAGATGATACAGTGCTGGTAGCAGACACGGAAAGGAAACTACAAGACCTCCTACAGAAGGTAGCTGGAGAGAGTGACAAGAAAGGACTATAAACAAACTGCAAGAAAACCGAATACATGATCATCAGCAAAAAGAGCAGCCCGAAATGCCAAATACAGGTAGGGGATACTAAAATCAAATAGGTACAAAAATTTAAATACCTAGGATGTGTTCTAACAGAAGACGGAAAGTGCGACACAGATATCCGAAGGCGAATTGGCATGGCGCAGGACGCGTTCCAGAAACTGAGTAAAGTATGAAGAGACAGGAAAATTTCGCTAGAAACAAAGAAAAGAATACTAGATTGCTATGCGATGTCAGTTCTTCAATATGGCAGTGAATGCTGGACAATATCAGCAAAGATGAAGAAAAAACTTGAAGCAACTGAAATGTGGTTCTACAGAAGGATGCTGCGAATATCATGGATCGAGCATGTGCGCAATGATGAGGTTTTGGAAAGGATGGAAATGAAAAGGAAATTAATACTGAGCATCAGGAAGAGACTGCTAAATTTCCTGGAACATTCAATGAGGAAGGAGGGCTTGGAGAACCTGATACTAACAGGCCAGATAGAGGGAAAAAGAGACAGGGGAAAGCAGCGGATAACATATTTGAAGGACCTGATCAAATGAATGAGAGAACGTGGGTTGCGGAGTGTAAGAGGAGACAGCGTGCTAAGAGCCACCAGGGATAGGAAGACGTGGGAAGCCATGATCGCCTACGACCTGAAAGGACAAGGCACATAGAAGAAGAAGAAGAATCCGTACTTTATACGGTTAGCAGATTTTTCCCTGCTTCGTTCGTTTTTACTGTTTCCATTTATTTTATCGTCGTCTTGTTTTGTAATTAGAAAAAAATTCATTAAATAATCTAGTAATTATCTATTATATGAAATAATTTTTATTTTAAGGTTTCTTTTTTAGATATGTGTATAGAATTGTGTTTATCGATATGAAGAGAAAATAAATAGAATTATGACTTTATGTTCGATTTCATTTTCGTTAATTGCAGCTTCAAAAGGAGAAGCAGGCCGAAAGAAGTATTACGTCAGAAGACAGAGCAGTATGCCCGAGTAAAAGCGAGGAGGAAAATGAAAGTGAAAGTGACATTTGAGATCACCATGGCAACATTACAGAGCCCGATGTAAACACGTATACACCTGTCACATCACGCGACCCTGTCACAAGGGTCAGAAGCAAGACTGTGTTTTTTTTTTCTTGCTACTTTTTATTATTATTTTAATTCTATTTTTTTTTTATTCTTTTTTTTTTTTTTTTTTACTGACTTTAATTTTTCATCATTTTATAATTTTTCTTTTTTACTGAGAAAAGATTATTATCCTGGGTCCTTCTAAGATTTCTAATTTCTGAAATATCTTAGATAACGCTGAATAACCCGTTTGTTTAAGGGTTAATCGGTAACAACTAAAAAAGTAATATATAAAAGTTTAGTTTTGTTGCAGGAATATGTATATTATCAAGACAAGCACGGCGCTACTGATTAAAATTTTGGGTGGGACGGCTAAATCAAATGATATATTTGGGTGATAGATTTTAAATTTTGAAGACTGATTTTTTTTTTTTTATCGATTATAAAATGTATATTATTTAGGTTTGTTATTCTACATTGGTTGCTTTGACTTTAGAATTCATATTTTTGCTTCTTTTTTTCTTTTTTTTTTGCTTTCATTTTGTACTTATTTTCTGGAATGTGATCTATATAACTTTTCCGTATATAACAATTATATAAAAGTTTTAGAAGCTTACGTTTAAAAAAAATGAAAATAAAGTTTTTGGATTTATTTTGAAAATTAATGGCTGAAACAATTTTAGACAAATTATACAGCTCAGCTCCATAGAATTGTCATTGATTAAAACCAAGAAGTCTTCCTTTTAGTTCTCTGTTTCAGCAGAAAACGGGGGCTGAAACTCCCAGCACCCCCTATAGCGCCGTGGATGTTAAAAGATGCTTCTTTTTTTAACCTTTTCGTGCCTAAATATTCAACTGGTCATGCCTCAGCGGATATATTAATGCCTTTTTGTAGTGTTGAATTGATAAACTCCATTACATTTTTTTAAACAATAATCTAAAATTGAATGAATAACGCTTCTATTTACAGTGACAATTATTTAAAAAATCGTTTTCTATTTTAAAACAATTTGAATAAAATCACGCACAAATTTCAAACGCGTCCATCCACTTAAAAACATCTTTTGTGTGGGCTTTCTATAACGCATATGTGCAAACACAAACACATACATACATGCCTCTATACCCACAAACTTAGACAAATACATATACATACGCAGATGTAAGGAAAATAATTGAAAACATCTTTCTTTTAATATTAAAATTTGGATTTTCTTCCTTGCCGAAGAGAAGCAAACAGAAACGTTTGCAAGCTCTCGACATGTGACGATTCTTGTCTGACTGGGCCATATTTTAACGATTGAAGATGACAAGGGGCGAGGCGAATGGTTTAAGGTCAGCGGTGTTGTTCTTCATCAGGATGTATTATAATTAAAGAGATTATTGAATGTGTGTGTTTTCTAAAAGGCATGACGTTAAGCAATAGAAAGGCTAGAAAAGTAGAGGAAGAGGAAAGTGGAGATGGAAACGAGGCTGCTGATCACGTGATAGTATTTCCCTACTAACAGATGTGCGTGTCCATTTTACCCCAGATGCAGAGAACAAAAAATAAATAAAACCTGTTGAAGGGAAAGGTGAATAAATAATTAAATATTTCAGTCGATTTTATATATACGATTTTGATATATTTTCGCTTTTGTTTTCCCCGTTGTTTGTCTTTTTATTTCTTTAAATATTTCTTACTGTATTTATCAATGCTAAATTGTATTCCTTATCTAAAAGAAAAAACACCCCATGATTTTATAGTAGTTACTTCCCCTTGGCTGATTTTTTTATTTCTATTTTTACTTGTTTATTTTTCAGTTAATTTTTGTTTCCTGGCTGATAAAATGAATAAAAACATTCAAAAATAAAATTACTGTCGTTTTTTTTTATGATAAAAACTGTGTTATATTCCAGATTTTTTTTTTCTTAAATTTAGTGTAGTGAATTAATTACACAATCGTGTGGAAGAGAATAAGTGTGGAAGAGAATAAGTGTGAAAGAGAATAAGTGTGGAAGAGAATAAGTGTGGAAGAGAATAAGTGTGGAAGAGAATAAGTGTGGAAGAGAATAACTATAATTATTCTTAATTTTACAAGAAAATATCTTCTACTTAAAGGGAAAAAAATATTTTTCTGATGTAATCAGAGGATTTAATGAGCAAGATTTTAGAAGTACTTGTATTGATATCATTTTTATGAGATTAAGTGTTATCATCCATTAGTATTTTGACAATTATTTCCACGTTTATTAGACGAAGTAATATCAACCATAATTATTATTTTATTTTGACAGGTTCTTACTTCCATTTTATTAGACGAAGCATTATCAACCACTATTATTAATTTTATTTTGACAAGCATTAACCTTCGTGCTTATTAGTTACAATTGTCACAAACTTTATTTTGACTGGTCTTTATTTCCGTATTTATTAGACGATGAACTGACCACCATTATTATTAATTTTATTTTGACACGTGGCGATTCTTGTCTGACTGGGTCATATAATTTATATTTTACCTTCATTTTAAACTAAGGCGTGTCAACCATTATTATTGATTATAATTTGACAAGGTTTTACTTAAGTTTTTATTAGACAATGTGCTCTCAGGCATTATAATAATTTAATTTTTTTAGACGATGAATTTTCAGCCAGTACTATTAATATTAATTTTGAATGGTATTCACTTCGAAATTTATTAGGTGATGCATTATTAATTTCATTTTGACATGTATTTACTTCAACATTTATTAGATGAATCGTTGTCAACCATTATTATTAATTATAATTTAACAAGGATTTACTTAAGTTTTTATTAAACGATGTGCTCTCAGGCTTTATAATTAATTTTGTTTGCTCTGATATTTAATACCATCTTTATAGATGAAGCATTGTCAACGATTATTTAAATTTTTTGTCAAGTGTTTACTTTTTTTTTATTATTTGTCGATTTTTATCGAGCCTTCAGCTGTCAGTGAATTTGTGAACAAATTTTCGGCGCTCTACGCCCTCGTCATGTTAATGACTGAAGTTCTAGAGTGATATTTCGCCCTTTCTGCCGGTTAGCTACGATGCGTCTTCGTTTCGCAGTGCGTCTCCTTTTGACTGTTTTGTTTTTGTTTACGTTGCCAGGGATACATTTTTATTTATTTTTATTTTATTTTATTTTATTTTTTTTTTGTTTTTTTGCTCCTTTCTCAACTAACGAAGCATCGTAGCTAACCGAAATATCACTCCAGAATTTCAGTCATTAACCTGACGAGAGCGTACAGCGCCGAAAATTTGTTCACAAATACACTGCCAGCTGAAGGCTCGATAAAAATCGACAAATAATAAAATAATTCAATTATTAATTTTATGTTAACGTATTTATTTCCACAATGTATTAAGAATTATTATTAAGAATTATTATTAATTTTATTTTTACTGGGATTTACCTGCAATTCATTGAACGACTCATTATAAACAATTATTATTAATTTTATTTTGACTTTTATTTCCTTACATTTTTATTTGATCGAGCAGTGTAGCCCGGCGTTGCCCGGGTGTAATGAAAGCTTTAAAACTAATCCATGGTCCCGGAGATCAAACTCTTTGGACGTTGGCACGAAAGACTAAAAAGCAATAGTTGTTTCCAGTTAAAGCGAAACCGTAGACTGAAAGAAAAATGAATGGATGTAAGTCAAATTTTGAAGTTTGGTGAGAATCGGATAAAAATTCTGGATTTGTATAAAGGACAGACAGACAGATAAACAGACACACACACAAACATCTTGCCTTACATATGTATATAGATTATCGATTTATTGCACTATTGTAAGAACTGCAACCTTGAAACTTCTGAATATCGTTTCTTATGTCTTTGTCTATGAGTGTATCAAATTTGATTAAAATCGGACCACTTCTTCTATAACCCGATTTTGTCTATTATCGATTTTCGATATTTAAACCTAGCTAAGAACACTCTCAGACGCTTATAGTACAACTGTGTAAATTTTCAAGAAAATCAGTTCAGCCGTTTCGGAGTCTATAGGTAACGGACACACACACACAGACACACACACACACACACACACACACACACACACACACACACACACACAAAGTTCCATTTATAAATAAGTTTAGATTTAGATAAGTCGAGTGTTTCAGATCAAATGTAAACAAAACAAAATGATGATAAGAGAGCACTGCATAATCTTGAGTCATAAATAATTTCCATTTTCGTTTGTCAACTTTCAGTCAGGGTCATACGGGATACACGTTTGGGTGACTACGTCTCGAATAAACATAACTGACTGGGCAGAAGATTTTCCCGCAGCTTGTTGCCATTACTTTCTGCGGTAGACTGGTTGCCAACCAAGGCTATAGAACCCGATCTGTCAGGCTACTTAACCTATAGCTGGATGGAGAGGCGACGGATTCATTTCTTTCCCAAAGAGTTTTTGCGCGTAAGTGAATGCAATGAATTCAACTGGAATATCGAACTCGGCTCTCCGATTTCTCGTTCTGAGCCGATAACCACTGCATCACAACGCACATCTGGAAAAAACAAAGTACAATTACATTTTATTCAATTATATATTCACCATTATTTGTAATGATTTGTTGCTACTGATCTTACAACACTTCTATACCTTTTCAGTAAAATTATCTACAGGTCTTGATTTGAAAAACCTTTCGACAAAATCTTGAAACTAAGGTCCTAAGGTCCTAATTTATTTTATTGTATTTTACTAATCAGACGTTGTAATTAAGATTTTGCATTGTCATTGTGTAGAACAACATTTCTCCTTCAATCCACCGTGTATGCTGGCATTGTCATGCAAAATCTTAATTGCGACGTCTGATAAGTAGTTTGGATGAGACATTTTGTTATTACCGTTGGTTCTCCCCAAAATACTTATGACTCGATTTAATATATAGCTTATGTTCAGTCAGTGATACACGCTTGGACGATCATGTCTCTTACAATCCATGGCTGACTAGGCAGAAGATTTTCCCCTTTTTCCATTTCTTTCTGTGGTAGACTGGTTGCCAACCAAGGCTATAGAATTTAATCTGTTCTGCTATTTAATCCATAGCTTTAGGTAGAAGGAATGGATTTTTAATTTTCCCAAGTGTATTTGCGACAAAGTAAATGCAGTGAATTAAACTCCTTTCTCCGGTATCCATTGTTCTACAGCGCACATCTTGTTTAAAATTCGATGTACTGAATATCACAGAAAGAGATCCTTAGAGGCACCGTTGACTTTAGAATCAACACCGCGTGTTAACTGTCAGTTTCATGATTCAATCTAACCCCCGGTAAAAGTTTTCTTTGATCTAGGTTCTCTTCAGGCATGAAACTGACAGTCACTATGCAGATTTTAGCGGGTGGGGTTGTAAGCAGCCAACCCAGAGAGAAAACTACTTCCACTCCTGAAACCTTAGCAAGGACTTTCAAATAATACCCATAAAAAAATGAATAATAAAAACTAAATAAATTGCATTTTTTTGTACGGCCTCGTTCCCAATAATCGTTACGCGTGACGTCACAGTTTCAAAACACAGGCTTCCACAAGCATACCAGGATGTTGACAAAGCAATTCTAAATGCCAAACAAATACCCCGTTGATTCTTGAAAATGACTGCGAAAATTCGAAAGTACTTGAACAAAACAAAATAACAAAATATGAATTTCGAACAGTTTATTCACATTTTCCAATGAATAAAAAAATATGCATGTGATCCTGCAAGAGAGGGAATATTTTTCTAAAGAGATTTGTATAAGAAAATTCAGGTAGGTAGATGAAAATAAATTAATTTACAGTTTGATAAATAAACAGGGCGCCTATTCAAATATGAGTATCCACTAGAAATAACGTTTAAGTAATTAAATATATCAGATTAATCACTCACACACACACACACACACATACACATACACATACACACAAACACACACACACACACATACACACACACATACACATACACATATTTTCCTGTGGATGCATTTTTTTTTGTTTTTATTACTTCTACCGGTATAAAATCTAATACATTTGAATTTGTGTAAATAAAATGTTTGTTTCACCGTTGCTGAAGAAGCGAGGATTTCCTCGTAGAAATGGCTATTCAACGGATTTAAATATCGAAATTTTTGTTTTATATATATATATAGTGGGGGTAGACAAATAATGGGAACACCTTGAAATTGCAAACAAATTTATTTCAATATGAGGTATGGCCACGTTTGGCGTTAATTACAGCTTGAATTTTGCATAGGATCAACTCGGACAAAGTCTGAATTGTTACCAGAGGAATTTTTTAATCCATTCTTAGAAAGAAAGACAAAGAGAAAGAAAGAAAGAAGAAAAGACAGACTTCCTAGCACCCGAGGAAGGAAGGCCGGAGCGTACAACGGCCGAAACGTTGTACAAATGTTAACAAGATGAGAACAATTTATCAAGTCCGAATAATGTAAATACTGAAGTAAAATGTTTTTGATATAATCACTTATGATAAAAATATTATAGCAGTGTGTGTGTGTGTGTGTGTGTGTGTGTGTGTGTGTGTGTGTGTGTGTGTGTGTGTGTGTGTGTAAGTAATACCAACCATGTCTTAGTAAATAGACTAGTTCAGTCGGTTTTGAATTCAAATTAGCCCCTGTTATTTTTAGCCGTGAGTGCTTCGAGAAGAGATAGAATCGTACGTTTCCCTGGCGCAGAAGTTCGGGGTGGGCTCAAACAGTCTCAGCTGAAAGTTCCCGTGTGGCCATCTGCACCTCCTCGTGGAAAGGTGCCGCGACATAGTTCCCTTAATTTTGTTTTCTATTCATAAGTGCCTGAAGTATGAGCGGAAGTCGAGTGTTTGGCTGGGTCTGATGGCGAACGACTAACTTTTCCCCGCATTTAAGATATAGATTTGACGTCTACTCCGAATCGCTGAGGCGCACACAGTAAATGATGCATGTTAACTATATTTTTATTTTTTCAAATATTCATTTTCACGTTTGCTTATCTGTCCTGAGCATGCGCACTGACAAGAACACTTGAGCGTTCACGAATGTACGCATTTGTCATACCCATTAAGTCTAACCTTTTTCTCAAGATTGAAATGAGTGCATCCTGGTTATGGTCTTCTCCAGAAACTAACACCAGACCCATCCTACTTCTCTCGAGGGTGACTGCAGCAACGCGGATCCTGTCCTGGTTGGTTGAGGTTGGGTTGGTGGTACTGATGGGCCAAGGACAAAAGTAAGTAGCTACAAATTGAAAGCGATAGGAGAAGACGTGATGGCGGTGAATTGACAAGGAAATATCTTGGGTTGAAAGAAAAATAAAAAGTTATAGCGAATGGCCGAAAACCACGGATGAGGAAAAGTTGTTTCTGAAAGAATTCTTCCGTCCGCACTACACACACACACACACACACACACACACACACACACACACACACACACAAATATACCCCCACACACACACATATATATAGTAATTTCTAAAGAAATAATAAATTTTTTATCTATTAATTCAGTAAATTTTTATTACTATTTACTTTCATCTCCTGGCCTGAATATTCGAGAAATCTTATCAGAGGAAAAATATGCGCCCTGTGGCAGAATTCGACAGAATTTGATCGACAAGTCCCTTCGTAGCCGAGTCTTGAGCATGCAGGCCTAGAACACGTAGGATCTAACGACTATTTTACTCTGCAGAGGAGTGGGGCACAGATTCGTTTAAAATTATATATATATATATATATATATATATATATATATATATGGTTAAAAAAAAGGAGACAAGAGGAAAACTGTATTTAACTCGCCTACGTGTTTCGTAATAGATGTTATCAAGGCAAAAAGACGAAATGAGCTTTATTCCAAATTACGTATCTATAAACAAACAGTGTTGGCAACTATAAAAATGCTCACAAATCATTCAGTAAGATTAACAGATTTTTTTTTTAGTTTTAGAACTCCTTCATGTGTCACGAGATGTTAAATGAAGGGAATTCAACCGTTTTCTGTCGAATTGATGGTCGTTGTTTGACGAGACTGTTACATGACTTACAGAGCTCTTCAGTTCAAAGACTTCACTCTTTCACAAAAGGTGAAAATGGCTCAACCTCGTAAAAAGCGAAAATGAAAACTACTCGACGTTCCCCGCAATTGTCAACAAACATTGCGATGATTTTAAATTAGCAGAATTGATTCCGGACAATTGTAAGTTTCTTATTTTCGTACAGGGATTAGTCTCAGACAAGGACAGCGAAATGCGTAAAAGAATGCTCACGAAGCTTCAAAACGAGCCTGGATTAACGCTACAAAAATTGTCAGAAGACTGTCAAAAATGCTTGAGCATCAGAAAAGGCTCTAAGGATATCGAGGAATCGGGAGTAGCACACATACGTAAGTTGAACAAAAATATACGATTTTCACCCTCCCCGAAAGAAAAACAAAAAATTAATGATAAAGAAAAAATTACAAGATATAAGGCGATTAATGACAGAGATCAAATCAAAAATAAGCTCTCCCCCCACCCATCTGCATGTTACAGATGTGGTGGACTCCACTGGAATAAAGACTGTCAATTTAAATACAAGAACTGTTTAGCCTATGGAAAAATGGGACATAAGGTATCTCAATGCAGAAATAAAAAACGCACTAGTAGGGTAAGAACTACTAGAATGGACTACGAAGACAAACTAAACACAAGAAGATACGTAAAACTCGAGATTTTAAATAAGAAGGTAAAATTACAGTTAGATTGAGGATCGGATCTGACTATAATTAACTACAAACATGTAGGAAGCTAAATAGACCGACCATGAGACATACACAGAAAATAGCCAAGTCTGTTACAGGGAAGAGTATCGATTTTGAAGAAGTAATTCTAAACGTAAAATTCCATGGAAAAACGAAAAAATTGAAAATATTTGTGATGAAAGACACAGAAAATTTGCTCATTTTGTAAGAAAATAGAGTGCGAGCCGTCGGAAGCTACAAAATTAAAAGAAGAACTACACAGTCAATTCCCCGAAGTATTCTCGAGAGGTTTGGGACAATGTAATAAGTTTGCAGCTAAAATTGAACTAAAGCAAAATGTTCAGCAAGTATTCAAGAAAAAGCGAAATGCGCCTTTCGCAACCATAGAAAAATTGACAAAGAACTAGATAAATTGGAACAAGCGGGAATCCTTTCCTAAATCGAATTCAATGAATGGGCGGCACCAGTGGTCTACGTAAAGAAAAAATCCGGAGAAACCCGTGTTTGTGCAGATATCTCGACTGGGTTAAACAATGCTATCAAGAATTATCACTACCCATTGCCAAGCCCCGAGGAAATATTTACCAAGCTTAACGGTGGTAAGGTATTTTCTAAGATTGATTTAAGCGAAGCTTGTCTTCAGATTCCAGTAGAAGAAGAAAGTACAAAAATGTTATGTATCAATACTCACAAAGGACTTTACAAATTTAACAGATTGCCTTTTGGGATAAAAACAGCACCGTCAATATTCCAACAGACTGCGGATACCATGCTTATGGGACAGAACTTTGCTACTGCTTACTTACATTTTAATCAAAAGCGATAGAAGATGTAGAAGAACACCCAACATTAAAGAAGTCTTTCAAAGAATTCAGTTGGTTGGTTGTTTTCTTTTGATGGTAAATCAACCTCGGCGAGTCATTTATTGCCAACTAAATTTTATTTATTTATTGCTGGTAATACATTTTTCTTTCAACAATTTATTGTTGTTTATATAAGTTTTTGTGTCTAGTAATACAATTTTCTTCTCGAGCAGGGTCCCCAAGTCCTACCCTTGTTATTTAACCCATAACTGGAAGGAAGGGACGGATTATTATTTTTCCCAAGGATACCAGTGCTTAAGTGAATGCAGAGTATTCAACTGGAATTCGAACTTGGCTGACCGATTTCTCTTTCCGAGCCGATATCCACTGCACCACAACGCACATCCGTCACTATACGCTTACAGCACCTGGTATTCCTAAGCAGTCACCCATCTAAGTACTGACCAGGCTCAACGTTGCTTAACTTCGGTGATCGAGCGAGAACCCGTGTATTCAACGTGATAGGCCGTAAGCCCAGAAAATTCAGGATTTGGGTTTTAAAGTGAAGGCGAAAATATGCGTTTTTTTTTAAAAGAAATCAAGTATTTAGGCCATATAATCAATGAAAGTGGCAGAAAACCAAATCTGCAATAAAAGATATGCCTGAGCCGAAAAATGTCGCAGAGTTGCAAATCTTTCTTGGTCTAATTAATTATTACGGTGAATTCATTGAAAACATGCACAAATTGAGGGCTCCCCTCAATGAACTATTGAAAAAGATAATCAATGGAATTGGACGGAAGATTGTCAGAAAGCTTTTAAGATCATAAAAAAATTAACATTTGATCTAGCACGGACGCATTTTGATTCCAAACTGGAAATCATCATTGCTAGGGGCACAAGTTCATACGGTGTGGGAGCTTGTATATTACACAAGATGCAGGGTGGCACAAGGAAACCTATAGCTTACGCATCTAGATCGTTTTTACCAGCAAAGCGGAATTATTCGCAAATTGAGAAAGAAGCGTTAAGCATAATATTCGCCATAACTAGCTTCCAGATACATATATGGAAGAGAGTTTACTCTTCAGACTGACCATAAATCTTTTCAAACTATATTCAGATACAGTCGTCATCTGCGGAAAATGAAGACCCGATGGAGGCGATTTTTGAAGCATTTGAAATTCAAAGACCGCAAGTAACCACGGAGATTAGAAAAACAAACAGGAAAAGAAAATTCACAGAAACGCTAATAATAGACCATAAGCGAAAAAAATATTGACCCCCCACAAAAAAAGGAGCCAGGGAGTGGTATTGTGGGGTTCTCGCTTTTCATAAAGATGAACTTGTCCAGAGTATACTTATAATACTGTTATAGAAGCGAGAGAAGAGAATGCCGCATTGTCACAAGAGAGTTAACCGGAGAATACGACAGTCCAGAGAGAGATTAGCAGTTAGTACACAGTAGCTCATAGTAGCTCTGTGCTCCACTTATCAAGAAGATTATTACGTAGTACTCATCAGCTTCCGACGCGGACATACTCAATATACTACGGCTTCACCTCCAGAAACTTGTACATATTCTTTTTACTAACCCGTATTCCTGGACTACTAATCTTCATTCAAGTCTGTATCCTTACGTTAATACACTTATTTTCTATCTCAATTACTGGTCGTTGTTCATTTATTTGTGTGGGCCCCATTCCCGGGAGCCACAACAAATACATTTCCCAAGAGTATTTGTGCGTTAGTGAATGCAAGGAATTCAACTGGAATATCGAACCCCGAGTCGATATCCACTGCACCACAATGCACATCTTGATGACCATATTACTAAGGGATCAAAACAGCTGCAATTTTGTATGAACAGCACCCGGAATCTGTTGTTAAGGGATCAGAAGTTACCAGCCTCTGGGAATTTTCTAATCAACAAAAATACGAGCAAATTGTCCAGATATTATTATCACAGAAAGACAAAATAGAAAAATGTTTTCAATCTCTGAAGGAAAAACTTGAAGCAACTGAAATGTGATTCGACAGAAGGATGCTGCGAATATCATGGATCGAGCATGTGAGCAATGATGAGGTCTTAGAAATGAGGGAAACAAAAAGGAAATTAATACTGAGCATCAGGAAGAGACAGCTGAAGTTCCTGGGACATGCAATGAGGAAGAAGGGCTTGGAGAACCTGATACTAACAGGCCAGATAGAGGGGAAAAGAGACAGGGGAAAGCAACGGATAACATATTTGAAGAACCTAATCTGGTGGATGACGGAACGAGGGTTGCATGGTGTAACAGGAGAAGGCATGCTCAGAGCCACCAGGGATAGGGAAACGTGGAAAGCCATGATCGCTTACGTCCTGAAGGGACAGGGCACATAGAAGAAGAGATGAAAATAGAAAATATGTAGCACAACTGGAACTGTTTTTGTAGTGAACTGAGCTTTGGGACTGATAAAAGAAGAAACTCAAGAAGAAATGATTAAAATTCATAGTGTACCATTTCTCCCGGAAATACCCATTCCCCCCCCCCCCAAAAAAAAATAATAGTTTCAACTAGGACAGTCCATATCCTGTGAAGAGCTATGTCTATTTATATTTTGTTTTCTTTTGTTATTAATATCTGTCTTTTGTTTGTGGAAACAGCAAAAATCACAGCCTCCCCTTGCCATCGACCAATGTTTTTTATTTTTAATAATTTCCCGCTAAGCAAGGCATTCCACTGCCACTATTGCGCAAAGGGTTACATAGGGGAAGGTGAAGAGAAAGTGTGGTTAGATATAGGAAATGTCTGACGGAGGGTGATAGACGGGTTGGGTAAATGGGAAGAGTGTTTGAGAGAATGGATGCGAGTTAGTGTGTTAGAAGGTGTCTATTGACCTTACATTTAAACTACTGGAGATTGTAGCTGTCGGGGAAGCAATCGCGTGGAAGGGAATTCCACAGTCGGGAAGTGCGTGACAAGAAGCTGTTGGAGTAGAAATTGCGGTTACATTTTATCGGTTTCACTGTAAAAGGGTGGGACCTAGTTGCTAATCTAGTATCTCGTGCAAATTCGTACCTAGGGGGCACCAGTGATCTAAGTTCATCGGAGCAGAAGCCGTGAAAGTATTTATAGAAGAGACACAGGGAAGCCACGTTACTCCGGTGAGAGAGAGACTGCAGCCAAGTCGGTATCGACCACACCACAGACTCTCTGTTGTATTTTGTCAATGCACGGGCGGATGGTAGATTTATATATGTGCAGGATAGATTCAAACGGAAATAACTTCCGGGCCCTGCACAGAGAACCGACTTTCATAGCAGCGGATTTAGCAATGGATTCCATATAGTCATTCCATTTGAGGGCCGCTGAGAATGTGAGACCAAGGAGGCGTAGTGTTTTACTCACTGGGAGGCAAGCCTGTTCCATGCTAATGGGAGGTAGGTGCGATTGTCTATGATGGTTAATTGATAGCAGTTTCGTTTTAGAAGCATTAAAATTTACGAGCCATTTCTTACCCCAGTCCACTACGGATTGGAGGTCCTTTTCAAGCTCAACTGCGAGGTTCGCTTTATCGCCCACACCAGATTTTTGATCAAGGCGAGAGTAAACTGTGGTGTCATCGGCGTACATCCCTACTTGGGATCTTATGGTATCAGGGAGATCATTAATGTAGATCAGAAAGAGCGTAGAACCTAGGATAGAGCCTTGAGGGACACTCGCGTTCGTATGGTAGTTCTGGGACGCATGTCCGTTTAATACCACCTTCAATGTGCGGTCAGAGAGGAAAGACTGGATTAGGTCAAACAAATGTCCAGTTTGCATAGAAGGCCAGCATGCCACACTCTGTCGAACGCTTTAGAGATATCCAAGGCAACGTTTCGGGCTTCGCCATTCTTGTCGAGAGCCTGGCATATATACTCAGTGATGGTCGTTAGCATATCAGCAATAGTGCTGATGAAGCGGAAACCATACTGCTTGTCCGAGAGGAGCCTGTATGCTGTGAGATGCTTAACCACCTCGGCGTTGATAATGGCTTAGAACACTTTGCCAAATATCGGAAGAAGGCTGATAGGGGGTAATTTGCGGGGTCCGAAGGTTCTTCAGTGTTTTTAAATATATGAACTACAGAGGAAAATATCCAACAGGCAGGAAAGCAGGAAACAGATAGGCAGAAGTTGTAGAGCTTAGAAAGGACAGAGGAGAGTTCAAGGGCACATTTCTTCAAGACTATGATTGGGATTCCGTCCCCTCCGCTCGCTTTGTGAGGGTCAAGTTTTGAGATTATGTTAGAAACCAGCGAGGGTGTAATGTGGACGTCATTCAGTTGAGCCTCAGTTCTAGGTGGGAAGTCGAGTGTAGAAACTCCAGACGAATCCAGTCTCGAATTAGTGGAGAATCTGCGAGCAAAGCAATCAGCATTGTCCGCAGAGAAGGTGAGGACCTCAAATTTATTGATTAGTGGGGGTATTGAGGACTTGCTCTTGTTAAGCTATCTTTTACAGAGTCGCCAGTAGTCTTTGGCGCTGAACTTAAAGGTTGCTATGCCTTGTTTCATTCTGGCAGCAAACAACATCTTAGCTTCGTCAAGTATCTTTTTACACTTATTACGAGCTGAGGTGAAAAGGCGCCTGTTTTGGTCCGACGCGTAGTCACGATAGAGCCGGAAGAAATGATTCCGGTGGGCAATGGCGACCGAGCAAGCGAGCAAGAACCATGTTTTTCGGCCAATAGAAAACTAGGAAACATCTAAAAACAAAATTCAAATAATCTTCAATTCTCAGAAACAAATAATTTTATGGGCCCTTTTCGCGAGCTGACGCGAAGTTTGTTCGTCGTCCAATGGAAAGGTGAGAATCACATCCGGAAGTGAATACCCAAATGACTTTTTCGAGCCCCACAAATGAAATAAAAGACGGAGCAAATTCGACTATCGCCAGAGAGAAGATGAGGAGCGTAATTAACACGTCCCCCGACAAACGTCAAGCGATCGTACCATTATTATCTCTATCTTTCTCCCTCACCACCTTATTCTCACTGTTCACCCGTCTGCCTTTTCTTATACTTGATAACCGAACGGAATCCTTTAAGACTGAGCGATTACTTCAAAGACATTCCTACCCAAAGATAACGCTCATATATACATACATACATACAGACAGACATACATACGTTCTTGCCTACAGCCACACAAGTTACTACTACGAACTTTTGATACCCTTAACTTCTTGATACTGTTTCTCATTGAACATTAACTTTTCCAATTCATGTTATACTTTTCTATTAATAAATTTCTATTCAAATATACAAAAGATATAATTTTATTTTTCCACTAATCCACTTTTTGATCACCTTCAAATAATTCTGGATAAAACCTGTAAGTTGTAGGAAGTTTGGTTACGTTTGACACAAGGCCAATTCAATAAACATTAACCATCACCCTACTTCTATAAACATATCGAATCAACAAATGCAGCTGAAACAATTTTTTAAGTTGTTAAGACACAAGTTTTAAACAATTTTAAAAACACCTGGAAACGAAATGGCAAATATGCACTTGGAAATAACAATGCAGATGTAGATAGGCGCAAACCTCATCGTTGGTGAAAGAGTGTAAAAAAGGACTAAAAGCAAAGACGGGGGCATTCATACTTATTGCACAGGAACAGGGCTTATTCACAGTCAGCCAGTTAAGTTCCATACGTGATACACGCTTGGACGATCATGTCTCGAAAGAGAAATGACTTACTGGGCAGAAGATTATCCGACAGTAGGTTGACATTACTTTCTGCGGTAGACTGGTTGCCAGTCAAGGCTATAGAACCCAATCTGTCCTGCTATTTATCTCATAGCTGGAGTGAGAAGAGATGGATTATATCATTATATTAATAAGTAGTAATTAATGGGGGATCAGTTTAATACTTTGTAAGAATAGAAAACCGACCCGCACTTTATGCCCAGTAGCTTTAATTGTTTCCAACTATTATGTTCATTCAGTCAGTTAAGTGCCATACGTGATACACGCTTTGGGCGATCATGTCTCGAAAGTGACATGACTGACTGGGCAGAAGATTATCCCGCAGTAGTTTGCCATAACTTTCTGCAATAGCCTGGTTGCCAGCCAAGACTATAGAACCAAATCTGTCCTGTTATTTAACCCATAACTGGAGGGAAGAGACGGATTAATACCTTTCCCAAGGGTATTTGCGTGTAAGTGAATGCAACGACTTTAACTGGGATTCGTACTTGGCTCCCCGATTTTTCGTTCCGAGCCGATATCCACTGCACCACAACACACATCCGCCTATTCACAAGGCAAACAATGAAGAATGGTGGGGAACTGTTATAAAGTTTACGTGAACAACATATCGATATTATTGACCACTTAGTGTCTGGTTTTCCAATCTTGACACCGAAAAAAGATTGGGCAGTATATTCATTGGAAAATGATTCTTGGTTTCATTGCGCCGATGCCGAAAAATAGCATGAAAATTACTCTAAAACAGCCATAGAACGGCATGAGATCACTATTTTTTCTGATGTTATAATTCATAATGACAGACAGATCATATAATAATTATACTTGACAACCGCTTCGTCATATCGTTAAATAGGTCGCACGACCGTTACGCCCTGCCCTACTCGTAAAACTGTACTATTCCGGCTTGATCGCGTGGAAAAATAAAAGACATATCAGAGACGCTCCTTGGTTTCAGTGTAAAAAAGAAAGAAAAAAGAAAGAAAAAAGAAAGGGAAAAGAAAGATAAATCGATAGAAATATTTAGCGTCTCTTGCTATTATCTCATAATTAATGGAGTATTTCTTTTTGATCACGTCAAAAGACAAATCAGAGACGCTACTTGGTTTCAGTGTAAAAAAGAACGAAAAAAGAAAGAAAAAAGAAAGGGAAAAGAAAGATAAATCGATAGAAATATTTAGCGTCTCTTGCTATTATCTCATAATTAATGGAGTATTTCTTTTTGATCACGTCAAAAGACAAATCAGAGACGCTACTTGGTTTCAGTGTAAAAAAAGAAAGAAAAAAGAAAGAAAAAAGAAAGGGAAAAGAAAGATAAATCGATAGAAATATTTAGCGTCTCTTGCTATTATCTCATAATTAATGGAGTATTTCTTTTTGATCATGTCAAAAGACAAATCAGAGACGCTACTTGGTTTCAGTGTAAAAAAGAAAGAAAAAAGAAAGAAAAAGAAAGGGAAAAGAAAGATAAATCGATAGAAATATTTAGCGTCTCTTGCTATTATCTCATAATTAATGGAGTATTTCTTTTTGATCACGTCAAAAGACAAATCAGAGACGCTACTTGGTTTCAGTGTAAAAAAGAACGAAAAAAGAAAGAAATAAGAAAGAAAAAGGAAAAATCGATCGATAAAAATATTTAACGTCTCTTGCTATTATCTCATAATTAATGGAGTATTTCTTTTTGATCACGTCAAAAGACAAACTAGAGACGCTACTTGGTTTCAGTCAAAAAACAATGAAAGCAAAAAGAAAAAAGCTAGAAGTGTTTAACGTCTTCTGCTAATGCCTCATATATAATGTACTATTCTGTGTTTATCGTGGGAAAAGGCAAAAGACATATCAAAGACGCTACTTGATTTCAATGAGAAAACGAAAGAAAGAAGGAATTGCATATTATCTGCTTCAGTAGTATAGAAAAAGTTGCCAATTTCAAATCATTTCATTTGTACCTCCCTTACTTCTTAAAATAACGACCAGCATTCATATGTATGATTGATACTGCAATAATTTTTTAAAGTTGTTAAGCTAAAATATTTAACGATGCGATAGTGTAATTTCCATGGATATTTTAGTGTCATAGAAATCGTCATGACATTATTCAATCATTGAGTTAAGAATTAAGATTCATTAAAAATTTCAAATACGAAAACTGAGAAAAGTTAAAACTAGTAAAAGCTAATTGACAAGAGATAGTGAATAAAAATTACCCAAAAATTCTTTCACAAAGATAACAGATTTTTAATCGTCTACGCGATGCCCTGTGTGAAATTGCTCATCTACTCAGGAGAGTATTATCAACGTCAAGAAAAAAAAAACGCTTCACATGTTGAGTATCACTTAACATCAGAATTAAGTATACTTTTGATGCCCTGCTCATCTGCTCATCTATTTCTATCAATATAAAAAAATAAATATTTCATAATTTATGTATCATTTAACATCAGAATTAAGAGATAGAAATGGTGCATATGTTTACTTTCTTGCATTTATCTGGGTCTCATTGAGTGAAACAGTAAGAGGTTGTACTAAGCAGAAAGCACAAGGAAATAATAATAATAATAATAATAATAATAATAATAATAATAATAATAATAATAATAAAGAAACATCCTCAATTAGCCTAGACCCTGCTGTAACAATAAAAGAATTGAAACCAGAAGAAGCTTATAAATACCTAGGTGTAAATGAGAGCGAAAACATTCACTATAAAAAAATGAAAGAAATAGTGCGTAAAGAGTACTATAGAAGGCTACGAATGATATTAAAAACTGAATTAAATTCACAGAACAGAGTTATGGCCATTAATAGCCTTGCAATCCCAGTTGTCCAATATAGCTTTAACATCTTAAACTGGACTCTAAACGACATCAGGCGAATGGATGCTAAAACAAGAAAGCTTCTTTCTAAGCATAAGATGCATCATCCAAAGGCTGATGTAGACCGTCTATACATACCCTGCATAGAAGGTGGAAGGGGTCTTATTCAGCTGGAATTGTCATACAAGACAACAACTATTGGCTTACTAACATACATAGAAACAACAAAGGATTGGATGATACAATTAGTAAGGCAACATGAAGAAAGAAAGAAAAAATATTCAATAATAAAAGAAGGCAGTAAATACAAACAAGATTTACAGTTAGTAGATTCTGTAGAAAAGCAAAACAGAAGCCAAGAACCAACTATTGCGGCAAAAAATATGAAAATGAAAGCCAAAGATAAAGCTCTTGAAAAGATGAAACAGCGCTGGCAAGACAAACCGCTGCATGGCCAATATCCAGTACGTGCCAATAAATCCAATGTTGACAAAGTTAATACTCATCGATGGTTACGTGCATCTGGATTAAAGTCTGAAACTGAAGGATTTATACTTGCAGCACAAGACCAAAGTCTTTTCACGAGAAACTTTCAGGCAAATATTATGCATAATAATATGGATCCAAAATGCAGGTTTTGTGATAAACACCAAGAAACAATAGACCACCTAATCTCAGGCTGTCCTGTGCTTGCCCCAAACGAATATAAAAATCGCCACGATAGAGTTGGGCAATATTTACATTGGACAATGTGCAAACATTATGGAAAAGCTGTAAACAAACACTGGTATGAACATCATCCAGCACCGGTTGCAGAAATAGAAGATGTAACCATTCTATGGGATTACACCATCTACACAGACAGAAAAATTGAAGCAAACAGGCCAGACATTATTGTTAAAAACCAGAAGGAGAAAACTTGTCTATTAATTGATATGGCTTGTCCAGCGGATTCTAACATAGCAATCAAGGAATTTGAAAAACTCTCAAAATATAAAGACCTGGAAATTGAAATAGAAAAAATGTGGAAATTGAAAACAAGAGTTGTGCCAGTGATAGTAGGTGCACTTGGAATGATAAAAAATGGAACAAAACAACACATTGAAAGAATCGCTGGAAACCCCAGCTTAAGAGATATACAAAAAATTGTCTTATTAAATACAGCCCACACACTAAGGAAAACTTTATCTATGTAATGCTGGGGATGATAGGGAAGATAGAAAAACATGAAATGGAGCCATAACAACATGCCACTACCTGCCTTAGGTCTCCCCGCAGACTTGGTTGGTAGTGAGACCAAAGCAGAAATCGAAATATGATGAAAAATGACATAATAATAATATTTATTTTATTAAACCTCCAGGAATTTAAATGCAATGTCAATTCCCATCTCTTATCCACTTGACTTCAGTTCTTTCTACATCACCCCGTATATTTTGTTCTTTTCCTTTCTCTCTACCTTCGCAAATGTCTTCACACCTGTGTTCCCAGCCTTCTTTTGCCCTTTCTCTGACAACCCCTGTAACGGGTTCGTCTTTCTCTTCACTCTCCTCCTGTCTAAACTTTTACTCTTATGTAGCCTCCTGCGCATCAGTGGCGGTACCGTCTTACTTGGGGTGAAACGATTAAAAAAATAATGATAATAAAGAAGGTACGAGGAGACTTACTACTGAACTTCATCAGATAAATATACTTGTCAATGTCTACGGCAATATAAATGTCAGTTTCAAAAAGTACCTTAAAACTACTTATAACAATACTTATAATAATAAATACTTATAGTAGTTGAACCTTTAGTTATGGACGGGGGTAATAAAACAGAGAGGTAGGGGAAGAAACAAGAACATTAACAAGGTCCCTAATAACAGCTGGTTACAAGTGATATAAAAATAATAATAAATGTACTGCGTTGAACTGGTAATTTCTTCAAGACTGTATCTAAACTTATTTATAAATGGAACTTTGTGTGTGTGTATGTGTGTATGTATGTGTGTGTGTGCGCGCTCGCACGTGTGTGCGTGTCCGTTACCTACAGACTCCGAAACGGCTGAACCGATTTTCGTGAAAATTTACACTGTTCTACTATAAGCGTCTGCGAGTGTTCTTAGCTAGGTTTTGTGTCGAGGCACACGCGATAAATATCGAAAATCGATAATCGAAAAAATTGGGTTATAGAAGGAGTGGTCCGATTTTAATTAAATTTGATACACTCATATACAAAGACATAAGAAACGACATTCAGAAGTTTCAAGGTTGCAGTTCTTACAATCGTGCAGAAAATCGATAATATATATATATATATATATATATATATATATATATATAAGGCAAGATGTTTGTGTGTGTCTGTTTATCTGCCTGTATGTCTGTATTTTTTCAGTCCTTTTATTTTAGTTTTTGCTTTGGGTTTGGCTCTAAGTAGTCATAATTGTAGTTCTTAGTCTCAGCCATGATACCATTTACTCAGAGGACTTATTTAACCTTCAGAATTCAGTTTACGACGAAAAAGACTTATTTGATATCGATACCAGGAAATCAAAATTTGACTTACATCCCTTCATTTTTCTTTCAGTCTACGGTTTCACTTTAATTGGAAACAACTATTGCTTTATAGTCTTTCGTGCCAACATCCAAAGAGTCTGAGCTCCAGGACCATGGATTAGTTTTAAAGTTTTCATGACACCCGAGCATCGCCGGGCTATACCGCTAGTAATCAATGTAAATAAAGAAAACATAAACTTTTGTATCGTGGAAAGAAGAGATACGCATTGGAATGTAGATAAACTATTTTATTAGCAGAGTAGTACAACCAAGATGTATATAAAATATTTACAGTCTCCCGCAGTAGTTGGTGTTACTTCACGAAGTCCGTGATAATGACAACCCTCGTGCTAAACGCTCATTGACTTTTATACATCCGGGCGACCAGATGTCACATGGTACGAGCTACGACACAACATAAACACTGTACATGTTGAGGATTACTTGACATCCGAATTTGTGATATATTTACAACCTTTCTTTGACCTACACAACCAGCCATAATTATTACGCCATCCCAGTTTTTTAAAAGAAATTATGTATTTCGTACTATTTTTAGTATTTATTCCCAAGTGGATAATTCTAAATGAAAATAGAATGTTTTTTTTTTGTTATTGTTTTTTGTTTTCTTGTTTTTTGTTATTATTATTTTGCAAAATGTTACAAGGCAAGAAAGCAAAGATGAACTCGTCCGAATTACCCTAAATTTTCTTCATTCTTTCATTGATGAAACTGCGATATAGGTAATTATTAAATATTTATAAATTCATTTGATGCACATGTTATTGTGCAGTATTAACAAAAGAACCATTCTATTTTCATTTACAATTATTCACTTGGCAATAAATACTAAAAAATCGTATGAAATATATAATTTTTTTTTTAAACACTGGGGTGGCCTAATAATTATGACCGGTAATGTATGACTTGAGTAATGTCCCGGTAAGGGAGTGTACTAAATTAATAATAATAATAATAATAATAATAATAATAAATAAAGCTGTTGTTGTTGTTATTATTATTATTATTATTATTATTGTTGTTGTTGTTGTTGTTATCATTATTATTATTGTTGTTGTTGTTGTTGTTATCATTATTATTATTGTTGTTGTTGTTGTTGTTGTTGTTATCATTATTATTATTGTTGTTGTTGTTGTTGTTATCATTATTATTATTGTTGTTGTTGTTGTTGTTGTTGTTATCATTATTATTATTATTGTTGTTGTTGTTGTTGTTATCATTATTATTATTGTTGTTGTTGTTGTTGTTGTTATCATTATTATTATTATTGTTGTTGTTGTTGTTATCATTATTATTATTGTTGTTGTTGTTGTTATCATTATTATTATTGTTGTTGTTGTTGTTGTTATCATTATTATTGTTGTTGTTGTTGTTGTTGTTATCATTATTATTATTGTTGTTGTTGTTGTTATCATTATTATTATTGTTGTTGTTGTTGTTGTTGTTGTTATCATTATTATTATTGATTATTTGGCTCAAATGTGGTGATTAACTCTTTGGCAGCGAAAGAACGCGGGAAAGGTTTGAAAAACCAGGTACTTGACTTCGGGCAGGCGTTAGCGAAACTGCTCTTCAATTAGTTGCTGACTCGGACCAATTAATTTCACAGCTGGGGCTTCGACGCATTCAGCATTGACAAAACCAAGAAAATCGATGATGCCGGCCGAAAATATTCGAAAAAGATGAAAAAACAAAAAGCAAGACGCCCCATTTTTGTTTTAAACAGCATGTATTACGCCTACCGGCCTGCTCATTCAAGAAAACTTAATAAAGGAAATGTGCTCTTTGGCGGGGATTGAACCTGCTTCTCCCTTTCTAGAAGAAACCCCTGTTTGATTCTGCGTGTATAAGTAATTATCTTCATACATTTTAAGAGTTGAAAGGTCGGTGGGTTCTGGTTGTATGTTTTGTTTTTTTGTTTTTTTGTTTTTTTTCAGGATGCGTATCGGATTTACATTTGTTCGGGATAAAGTGTTCCATCAGTTCTTTTGATGTCACATTGTTGTGGTAAACATAGTCACAGGTCTGATGACCAACACGACAATAGCGACGGCTATGATGTCGGACATATCTTTTCTCTTTATTTTCTTAAGACACACTCTTCTCTAAGTGTTGCAAAATATTGGAGAAATTACGTCAGTCTTTTTGTTTATCTAAACTTATTTATAAATGGAACTTTGTTTGTGTGTCTGTGTGTGTGTGTGTCTGTGTGTGTGTGCGTGTGTCCGTTACCTATAGACTCCGAAACGGATGAACCGATTTTCTTGAAAATTTACACAGTTGTACTATAAGCGTCTGCGAGTGTTCTTAGTTAGGTTTTTCTGTCGAGGTACCCCCGATAAATATCGCAAATCGATAATCGAAAAATCGGGTTATAGCAGGAGTGGTCCAATTTTAATCAAATTTGATACACTCATAGACAAAGACATAAGAAACGATATTCAGAAGTTTCAAGGTTGCAGTTCTTACAATAGTGCAGAAAATCAATAATAATATATATATATATATATATATATATATATATATAAAAGACAAGATGTTTATTTGTATGTATGTCCTTTATACAAATCCACATTTTTTATCCGATTCTCACTAAACTTCACACAAATATTCTTTAGGCTGAGTCTGAGCTCCAGGACCATGGATTAGTTTTAAAGCTTTCATTACACCCGAGCAACGCCGGGCTATACTGCTAGTCAATAATAATAAGACATCTGAAATTATGATTAAAGACCATAAAAGCAGAATGTGCTTTTTTCATTGACATTGCAATTCTTGCAGATTGTAATATATCTTTAAAGATCTTCAAAAATCTATAAAAACACAACGATCTTGAAGTAGAAATCTATAAAATTTGGCACATGAGGACATCAATAATTCCAGTTGTAGTTGGAGCACTCGGATTGATTGGAAATGTTTTCGATCGAAGGGATTCTTGATAGTCTATGACTTAAATAATTACAAGAGATTGTTCGAACAAGTACAGCTCACACATTACGAAAATATTTTCGATGGAAAATGTGTGTTCTTCGTTTGTTTGTTTTTTTAATTTTTTGTTTTGCTTTTGTTTTATGTAAAAATGATTATTGAAAAATGTCATGAAGCCATTTCTTACCTTATGTCTCTGGTTGGGACCCGGAAAGAAATGGTTCGTCTTTCTCTTCACTCTTCTCCCGACTAAACTGTTATCTTCATACATTTTAAGGGATAAACAGTCGGTGGGTTCTGGATGTATTTTTTCTTCAGGATGCACATTGAATTGACAGAAATCGGAGGAAATAATAATAATAATAATAATAATAATAATAATAATAAACATATGACATTTGGTCTCGCCAAACATATGACATTTGGCGTCGCCAAACATATGACATTTGGCGTCGCCAAACATATGACATTTGGCGTGAAAAAGTTGGTCAAGCAAATAGAAAGTATATTGACGAAAATAAATTAGACAATGTACGTAGGTACATTATTCGTAATAACCGATTGACAGAGGCTGAAATTAATGAAATTAAAAGAATTGTAACAAGAAGAGACGAATCAACAAAATATGAAAAGGAACCGGAATCAGAATCAGAAATAAAAAGTAATAACATCAAACAAGCCACAGGTCATGATGTAGAAACTGTGAAACACGCAAATCACTGCGAAGATAATGCTGTAAGTTTAAAAGTGCTGGAAAGGTGTGATCTGAGTCAGTTAAAAGACGAAAATAAAACGAGTTCAGAGCACATTAAACATAATTATTTTACGGAAAATAAGAACAGTATACAAGAAGCCAAGGTAGAAATAAAGAACCATATATGTCAAATACAAAATATTGCAATGGAGGAACGAGAACAGCTCCCAAAATTACAACCAACAAAGCATAACCTCCGAACTATTAAACTCTATAATGCAGCACTCAAATTAATCTTGGATGAAGACACTCATACAAATCTCAATGAAGCAATATATGCATCAGCAATAGCAGCAACAAAACAAATGAACATCAAAATAAAAACAAGGCAGTCTCGCAGACATGAAGATCCACCTTGGAAAAGAAAAATAGAAAAAGAAATCGAACAACTTAGAAGTGAACTATCAGTACTGGATGAACTGAATAGAGGAATAAATGTAAGAACTAGGAAAAGCAGAAGAGCCGAAAGAAAATATAACATTAGAAATGAAAATGAAGTCTTATCAAATAAAGAAAAAAATAAAGAAAAAAATCCAACTGAAGGCTCAAAGAATAAGACGCTATGAGAAAAGATCAAGATTCTACAGACAAAACAAGATTTTTCAAACTAATACAAAGAGATTTTACAGGGAAATAGGTAAAAAAGAATTGAAGTGACTGTCCCCCACCCAGAATGGAAGAAGTCACACAGTTCTGGGAAAAGATATGGGCTTGCCCTAAAGAACATAGCAAGGAAGTACATTGGATTGCGCAAGAGATAAAATGAATAAAAAATAAACCAGAACAGACATGGGCCGGAATTACAGAAGAGGATGTTAAATTTGCACTAAAAAAAGCACACAATTGAAAATTTCCAGGTATAGATAAAATTCCTAACTTTTGGCTATATTATTTAAATACAGCACATAAAACACTAGCCAAAGAACTTCAAGAAATGGTTGACGATCCCACTAAAATTCCTGCATGGATGACCAAAGGTATTACATTTCTTCTACCCAAGAAAGGTGACACAAACAACCCGAAAAACTACAGACCAATTACATGCCTTCCGACAACATATAAACTATTAACATCTATTTTAACAAAACAGAGATATTTATTCTTAGAAAGAAATGACATGATACCGCTTGAACAAAAAGGGTGCAAACGTGGCTGTTATGGTTGTAAAGACCAATTGCTAATTAACAAAATGATCCTGGAAAACTGCTACAGTACAAAGAAAAATCTTAGTACTGCCTGGATAGATTATCGAAAGGCATTCGATAGTGTGCCACATCCCTGGATTTTAAAGACTTTAAATATATAAAAGATATCGCCCGTCATCATCAATTTCATCAAACAGTGCATGTCTATATGGAAAACAACCCTTTACCTCAATCTTATAAATGGAAACTATAAGTCTGATGAAATAAACATCAAAAGAGGTATATTTCAAGGTGATTCTTTATCTCCCTTACTATTCTGCATATCATTAATAGCACTAACCAGTCAACTTAATAAGACAGAATGTGGTTATAAAATAGGCCAAAAGAAAATAAGCCATCTATTTTACATGGATGACTTAAAGTTATATGCTAAGAATGATAATGAGCTGGAAGGTCTTCTGCAAACTGTAAAATGCTTCAGCGAAGACATTGGAATGAAATTTAATTTGAATAAATGTGCTAAAGCTACAGTTTTACATGGATCGCTACAAGAAACATCCTCAATTAGCTTAGACCCTGCTGTAACAATAAAAGAATTGAAGCCAGAAGAAGCTTATAAATACCTAGGTGTAAATGAGAGTGAAAAAATTCACCATAAAAAAATGAAAGAAATAGTGCGTAAAGAGTACTATAGAAGGCTACGAATGATATTAAAAACTGAATTGAATTCTCAGAACAGAGTCAGGGCCATTAATAGCCTTGCAATCCCAGTTGTCCAATATAGCTTTATCATCTTAAACTGGACTCTAAACGACATCAGGCGAATGGATGCTAAAACAAGAAAGCTTCTTTCTAAGCATAAGATGCATCATCCAAAGTCTGATGTAGACCGTCTATACATACCCCGTAAAGAAGGTGGAAGAGGTCTTATTCAGCTGGAATTGTCATACAAGACAACAACTATTGGCTTACTAACATACATAGAAACAACAAAGGACTGGATGATACAATTAGTCAAGCAACATGAAGAAAGAAAGAAAGAAAGAAAGAAAGAAAGAAAGAAAGAAAGAAAGAAATATTCAATAATAAAAGAAGGCAGTAAATACAAACAAGATTTACAGTTAGAAGATTCTGTACAAAAGCAAAACAGAAGCCAAGAATCAACTATTACGACAAAAAATATGAAAATGAAAGCCAAAGATAAAGCACTTGAACAGATGAAACAACGCTGGCAAGACAAACCTCTGCATGGCCAATATCCAGAACGTGCCAATAAATCCAATGTTGACAAAGTTAATACTCATCGATGGTTACGTTCATCTGTATTAAAGTCTGAGACTGAAGGCTTTATTCTTGATGCGCAAAACCAAAGTCTTTTCACGAGAAACTTTCAGGCAAATATTATACATAATAATATGGATCCAAAATGCAGGTTTTGTGATAAACACCTAGAAACAATAGACCACCTAATCTCAGGCTGTTCTGTGCTTGCCCCAAATGAATATAAAAATCGCCACGATGGAATGGGGCAATATTTACATTAGACAGCGTGCAAACACTATTGAAAATCTGTAAACAAACACTGGTATGAACATCACCCAGCACTGGTTACAGAAATTGATGTCACCATTCTATGGGATTACACCATCTACACAGACAGAAAAATTGAAGCAAATAGGCTAGACATTATTGTTAAAAACCAGAAAGAGAAAAATTGTCTATTAATTGATATGGCTTGTCCAGCGGATTGTAACATAGTAACCAAGGAATTTAAAAACTGTCAAAATATAAAGACCTGGAAATTGAAATAGAAAAAATGTGGAAATTGAAAACAACAGTTGTAGGTAGTAGGTGCACTTGGAATGATAAAAAATGTAACGAAACAACACATTGAAAGAATCACTGGAAACTCCAGCTTAAGAGATATACAAAAAACTGTCTTGTTAAGTACAACCCACACACTAAGGAAAACATTGTCTATGTAACGCTAGGGATGATGGGGAAGATAGAAAAAAACATGAAATGGAGCCATAGCAACACGCAACGTCCTACCAACCATAGCAGAAAATCGAAATATGCTGAAAAATGACACAATAATAATAACAATAATCCTATCTATGCACATACATACACACATACATATATACATATACACATACATACACATATACACGCACACACACACACATATACATATATATATATATATATACCCATATACATATATACATACATACACACATACACATAGATAGATAGATAGATAGATAGATAGATAGATAGATAGATAGATAGATGTAAGTTTGTGGTCCTAGGTTTCACTCTGTTGCGATCGTCAAACTGATTTAAATTTTTATTTAAAATAGTGGATATATGTAAACATGCGTGTATTGATGAATTTTTGTGGAAGTGGGATGAAAATTGAGAGGAATATTTGTCGTCGTGACGCCTTTTATACAAACGCAGACATAGACTAACACGTGTACACCCATTGACGTGCGCAGAGACACACGCACAGGCGAGCTCGACAACTGGGCTCACACAGGCATAACTTCATGTGAACGATATAGGGCTTAGAATATATATGCATATGTGTGACATTTTGTACATGCATACGCATTCAGTTTGTGTCTAGTGTATCTACCAAGTTTGATGCCAGAGGTTTCGTGCATTTCCATATATGTGGTTATATATTTTTTACAATCTGTGGAGTTTTGCCGTGTACATTTTTGTTTTTAGCTTGTGTGTTTGCGTAAGTATATATCTAATTATGTTTATATGTTCATGCATTGAAATATGATTGTGTCTGCCCCGACCTCATTCATTCAAGGCTTATCACGTTACATTTTGTAATTTGTGCATGTATATATGCGTAGGTATATTAATCTGTATATGTGTCTGTTTGCCAGTGTATGTGATATATGCTCGTATATTCTTCCATGTATGGATGTTTTTATGTGTGCATTCTTTCTCTTCTTCGTTTAATATATGAATAACTTTCTAAATCTAATAAATTGTTAAACTTAGGAAGCTTTTTTCAAATTTCGCAACAATAATAAAGTAGATCTAATAGTTAATTGATAATGTTAATCTCTATTTAATTAAATATTAATACTAATGACCCCCAAAATTATATTTAAGTCTGCTCACATATTCTCCAAATTAGAAGTTGCTTTACTCTGAGTGGTCCACATTGTACATACAACAATGACTCCCTGATTAAAGGGGTTTTGCTTGTTTTTAACCTTTTGAAACCATTCAATTTGAAATAAACCACATCACTTGATAAGACACGAGAAGTGTTGTCGAAACAAAATAGATACTTTTGTAGTGATATTATAACATATCCATGTTATAATTTCTAAATATATATATATATATATCGTTCAAGGGATTGGCACTTGATTGACGACATCATCACCAAAAGACGTGACATTAAAGACTTTCATATCACTCGGTCATTCCATACACGTTGCTATCTTTCCGACCATGCATTGCTCCGAAGTAAAACAACGTTGCATTTACAACACAGACGAATGAAACGCTCCTCTTTCCCCAAACAAATTAACGTCCTTCCATTAAAAAGCACCGGTCAACAAGCGGCATTGTCGGTCCACCTTCATCATTCATTAGATTCTGTTAAAATAACTGATGATATTGAATCTTCATGGAAATCATTACGTGACGCAATTCACACATCTGCCTTGGAAGTTCTGGGCTTACCTATTCGTAAGAATCAGGACTGGTTTGATGATCAAAATGCACAAGGCTCACAAAATCTGGATTGAGAATAATGCCAAGTCAGTGCAAGAAGAAAGCATTGGAAGCATTCCAATTAACCTTACTTCCAAGATAGGTAAAGTTTTTCACATATTTCAGATCTTTACCATCTACTCTGATTGGTATATCGGGAACGTTATATACTGGTGGCCGCTGCTTCACACCCAGAACTTGTTTTGGTGTGGGGCGAGGTTGGTAAATCATCTCTGTTTTCTTGATGCTGATTGTCAGACCAAAAGCCTTGCAAGCAGCGGAAAACCTACCTACAAGCAGTTGCACTTCCTCTTGAGAGGTTGCACAAAGTGCAGCGTCATCTGCAAACAAAAGATCCCTAATGATAGTCTGTCGAATGAGGGTCTTAGCTTTGAAACGCTGCTGGTTAAAGAGACCACCACTTGTTCTGAATTTGAATTCTACGCCTGTACCAATATCAGCAAAAGCATACTTCAGCATAAGAAGGACTCGAAAGCCTTTTATGAAGGTATTAAGAAAGTTTTTGGACCACACGAATCTGGTGCTTCTCCCATATTTGCAAGTGATGGCACACTGCTGACTGACAGAGCGGATATTTTGAATCGCTAGAAGGAGCATTTTGAAACAGTTCTAAACAATGCTTCTACAACTGACGAAGAAATAATTTCATCTATCACTGAGCGACCTGAAATTTCTGAACTCTCTTTCCTTCCAGTAGTACATGAGGTTTTTGTTGCTATCAAGCAAATTTCTTCAGGCAAAAAATCAGGGAAAGAGGCCTTACCTCCTGAGGTTTTAAGTACGGTGATCAGAAACTGGTGAATAAGCTGCATAATCTCTTTGTGAAGATCTGGTTAACTGGAAATGTTCCTCAGGATTTCAAAGATGCACTAATTCAACACCTGTAAAAACAAGGGCAATAGGAACATCTGTGACAACCATCGTGGCATCTCACTTTTATCAATTGCAGAGAAGATCTTGGCAAGGCTTATTCTCAATAGAATAATCAAACACCTTGTTGACGAGATCTACCCGAATCTCAGTGCGGTTTCCGTGCTGGTCGAGGTACTGACGATATGATCTTTTCCCTCCGCCAGGTTGCTGAGAAAGTCCAAGAGAAGAACGAGGAACTGTATATGGTTTTCATTGACCTTACAACGGCCTTTGACACAGTCAGCCGTGCAGCTCTCTGGAAGGTTATGAAAAAGCTGGGAATACCCGACAACATGCTGAATGTAATCATGTCTTTTCATGATGGAATGAGGGCATCTGTTGTTTCAAATGGGAAGTCTTCAGAACCTTTCAATGTGACAAATGGTACTAAACAGGGTTGCGTAATGGCACCTGTGCTGTTTGCTTTGTTGTTTTCAGTTATGCTGAAGTATGCTTTTGCTGATATTGGTACAGGCGTAGAATTCAAATTCAGAACAAGTGGTGGTCTCTTTAACCAGCAGCGTTTCAAAGCTAAGGCCCTCATTCGACAGACTATCATTAGGGATCTTTTGTTTGCAGATGACGCTGCACTTTGTGCAACCTCTCAAGAAGAAGCGCAACTGCTTGTAGAAAGGTTTTCCGCTGCTTGCAAGGATTTTGGTCTGACAATCAGCATCAAGAAAACAGAGGTGATTTACCAACCTCGCCCCACACCAAAACAAGTTCTGGGTGTGAAGCAGCGGCCACCAGTATATAACTTTCCCGATATACCAATCCGAGTAGATGGTAAAGATCTGAAATATGTGAAAAACTTTACCTATCTTGGAAGTAAGGTTAATTGGAATGCTTCTCTTGATGATAAAATCATTAATCGAATTGCGAAAGTAACTAGTGCTTTTGGGAAACTACGCCATCGGTTATGGGATGATAGGGGGATTAGCCTAAGGACTAAAGTACTTGTGTATAAAGTAGTTGTGCTAACTACGCTGCTTTATGGATCGGAATCATGGACAGTCTATCATAATCACATCCAGAAGCTTGATGTCTTCCACAAAAATTGCCTTAGAACAATTTGTGGTTTCACCCTACACAATCGGATGACTAGTGCGGACCTATTCACGCGCTGCGGTATTAGCGGAATTGAGAGCTTTTTGATGCAATCATAGCTGCGTTGGGCAGGACATGTCTTACGTATGGAAGATGACCGGATACCAAAGCAAGTGTTGTACGGCGAGCTTAGCAGTGGACGGCGAAATGTGGGTAGACCTCTGCTTTGCTTTAAGGATAAGCTGAAAATGAATTTGACATGTACAAATATTCCTCGCCGTGATTTTGAACGAATTGCCTCTCAACGAATTGAATGGAGATCTGCCTGCCAGAGAGGCATCAAGCTATTCTCTGAGACTGAGATTGACCAACTGCGCGTAAGACGTGAGAGAACCAAAGCATGTGCAAGTGTCCCAGTCGATCGTTCGTGCAATCTCCCTTCTTGCCTCCATTGTGGACTTGTTTGTAAATCTCTTGCAGGACTCAAATGCCATTTACGATTGAGTAAGTGCAGGCATGCTACATCGAATTAAACAGTTGTCTAGACCTCATACGTCGAAATCGGCGAGAGAGTCCATCATATATATATATAACAAGATGAAAGAACAGACAAATTAAAAAACCTACTGTTCGTTGTATTTACTTTTATAAAAAGTGCTCACCCCAGAGTAGAGCTTAATATTTTGTTTTTGAAATATCAACTAAAGAAGAATAAAAATGTTCTCAAGCATGAATTTTTTATTTGGTGATATTAATATAATGCTCTTATAAACCACTGTAATAACAAATTACAATACATATATATATATATATATATATATATAAGATAATTTTCTAAACATATACTGTTAAATATAAGAGCCAATGAATGTCTATTATGTTTAATCTGCTGCCGTTCCAAACGTCGTATTTTGGCTTTAATTTCAATGTGAGCCGAAAGCTTAGAAGCAACTTAATAAAAAATTATCCAAATGTTGGAGAATTTTTGTCTTTATTTTCAACTGAAATTAAAGTCAAAATACGATGTTTAGAACGGCTCATGATTAAACATAATAGACATTCATTGTCTCTAATATTTAACTGTATATGTTTACAATATATATATATATATATATATATATAATTACTTCATTATTATCTATTTTTTTCGGTTATAATTAAATTAGACCAGTACACAGTTATATGAAAAAGACTTCAATACAATTATATTGCAGAACTTTTGAATATATATATATATATATATATATATATATATATATATATATTTCATTTGTAAGCGAGTTATTATGCAATCACGGTTTTTACCTTCCGGTGTCTTTAGGCGATTTTCAATACACTTTTTTGTAAATCGCCTGAAGACACTGGAAGGTAGAAATTATGATTGCATAATAACTCGCTTACAAATGAAATATATATATATATATATAAACTTATTTATAAATTGAACTTTGTTTAAGTATGTACCTGTGTGTCAGTCTGTCTGTCTGTGTGTGTGTGTGTGTGTGTGTGTGTGTGTGTGTGTGTGTGTGTGTGTGTGTGTGTGTGTGTGTCTGTTACCTATAGACTCCTAAACGGATGAATCGATTTTCCTGAAAATTTACGCAGTTGTACTATAAGCGTCTGTGAGTGTTTTTAACTAGGTTTTTTGTCGAGGTACCCCAGATAAATATCGAAGATCCATAATCGAAAAAATCAGGTTATAGAAGGAGTGGCCCGATTTTAATCAAATTTGATACACTCATAGACAAAGACATAAGAAACGATATTCAGAAGTTCCAAGGTTGCAGTTCTTACAATAGTGCAGAAAATCGATAATATATATCTATAAAAGGCAAGATGTTTGTGTGTGTGTGTGTCTGTTTATCTGCCTGCATATGTCTGTATTTTTTCAGCCATTTTATTTTTGTTTCTGCTTCAGGTTTGGCTCTAAGTAGGTATAATTGTAGTTCTTAGTCTCAGCCATGATACCATTTACTCAGAGGACTTATTTAGCCTTCAAAATTCACTTTACGACGAAAAAACTTATTTGATATTGATACCAGGAAATCAAAATTTGACTTAATCTATTCATTTTTCTTTCAGTCTACGGTTTCACTTTAACTGGAAACAACTATTGCTTTTTAGTCTTTCGTGCCAACGTCCAAAGAATCTGAGCTCCAGGACCATGGATTAGTTTTAAAGTTTTCTCTACACTCGAGCAATGCCGGGCTATACTGCTAGTATATATATATATATATATATATATATATATATATATATACTGAAGGAGGATAACCTGTGAGAAAATATCTAAATAATTTGCCGTCATTTTAACAGCAGGAGTACACTTGTAATAATAATAAAGAAGTAAGTGAAAAAAGAACATTCACCAATGTGTCCAACTAACTGGCTTTTAACGGTGTGTCGTTTTAGTCATTTGACATTATGGAATGCCATCACTGTCGACATAATTTTGTACTCATCGACTACTGAGAAAAGTAATAAGTGTTAGTATTGGATTACTAAAACGCCTGTCACATTTCTGCAGTAACAAATAAATCATCAGTTCATATATATATATATATATATATATATATATATATATATATGCACAAATACTTCGGGTGTTCTGTTTCTAGTGACTGACAGACAAAGAAGAATTATTTGCTTTTTGCATTATTTACTGCCGGAATAATGTCCTCATCTTCATTTGTTATCATTCCAACGTTTCTTATTCATGCGCCTGTCGATCTACGGTAACCTTCGGGGCGTATCGACCTGAACCCTTTATTAAATATTCGATAGCAAGTTGATCACATTCTGGTACCTCTCTCTTCTTGTTCTACTTTTTCCTGCTGTTATTGTTCGCCTCGTTCACGCTAAGTCTGGGGTGTCTGTACTACCCAACTCAGCTAGATTGAATTCACAATTACTATACGACCAAATTTATGAATCAATGATTTAATTTTCCAGGTCTGTTATTTCATGGGATCGATTGAAATCTGAAGATGACCGGAGGGTACAACGCCTGAAATGTTGCAACAAAAATGAGAACATTAGTCCGAATATCAATAATGATAACTTAGTAATTTAGAAAAGAATATAAAGTTTAACAAATGTTAACTAAGAGTTAGGATAATACGTATATTTATCTTTACACACACACACACACACACACACACACACACACACACACACACACACACATATATATATATATATATATATATATTAATTATTACGTTAGAACATGTGCAAACTGCAAACTACTACAAAATTGTATATTTTTTCGAAACTGAAGGAACATCTCATCAAGTAATATATATATATACACACACACACACACACATATATATATATATATATATATATATATATATATATATTGTAAATTATGTTTTAGAACACGTACATAATTTCTTCTATATATGTCCTCTGCCCTACAATCATATGTTTGTGTCAGTGTTTGGATTTAAACACTTCCTCAGGGGAAATAAAGGTTTGGAATCATTCTCTGTTTATATTTGGTTCGTTGTTGTCGTGGGGGTTGGTTAGGGTTATTGGTAATTAAGTGAATGTCTCGTTTTGATCGTTAGACTTTTGAGGAATTTGGTGTGTAAGTGTGAAATTGTTGATTAATGGTATTATCTGTTGGAATGTATGTTTTATCTTTTTATAATACAAAAATACAAATTTAGATTTTTTTAAATAACTTTGCCTAAATACAATTATACTCCAAGCTTGAATAAAAGAAAAAAGAAGAAAAGAAAAAAGAGAAAGGGGAAAGGAAGGTGAAGAGAAAGACAAAGAAGGAAGAAAGAGGAGAAGAGGGGTATATGTGTATATATATATATATATATTTTTTTTTTACCGAAAAAATCTAAATTGGAAAGAAAAAACACCCCACCCCTATCACGTCTATGAAAACCTAGACACAGGATCAAAGTAAATACATGAATTAGGTCCACTAACAGCAGACATCAACCAATTAAATGATAGCCGACCATAAAAATGTCCACTCAACAGCGATCTCTTAGAAATCCTAACCAAAAGATATACCCAACCGATAAAACATAAAACATACATTCCAACAGATAATACCATTAATCAACAATTTCATACTTACACACCAAATTCCTCAAAAGTCTAACGATCAAAACGAGACATTCACTTAATTACCAATAACCCCAACCAACCCCCACGACAACAACGAACCAAATATAAACAAAGAATGATTCCAAACCTTTATTTCCCCTGAGGAAGTGTTTAAATCCAAACACTGAAACAAGCATATGATTGTAGGGAAGAGGATATATATAGAAGAAATTATGTACGTGTTCTAAAACATAATTTATAACAAATATTTACTGCTCTAAACACCATATATCGAGCGCTGTTTTAAATTCATGTTTTGGACGGAAAAATTTTTTCTTTTTTCTCTCCTCATTCCATACTCACTCACATATATATATATAAATATATATACAAATGAATGCGGAACGAAGAAAATAATTGCTATGTTCAAACATTAAAACAGTGCTCAATATAAAAATAGAGCAATGAATATTTATTATTAATTATTACTTTAGAACATCTAAAAACTACTACAAAATTGTGCATTTTGTTTCGACATTGAAAGAACAATGTTTCATCAGGTAGTAAACAATGAAGGTAATAAACGTTTTTTTTTTTTTTAAATTCTTTTAAGAAATTTCCCTTTATTTTTGGAATGTTTTTTTCCGGACGAAGTAAAAAGATATTAAAAAGGGGGAATGACAGAGGGAAGAAAAGATCAGAAAATAAGATGAGAAATCGAGAAAATGGAAAGAAAGAGGAAAAGAAAAGATACAGAAGAAATAGAAAGTGAAAATGAAAATAAATAAGTGAGAAAATATAGAGAGGGAAGGGCCAATGAAAACGGCTAAGAGAGAAAAATTTTAATGTTTGGTTGGAAATGAATAGCAGACAGATATTGACATCGGTTGCAGTCAGTCAGTTAAGTGCCATACGTGAAACACGCTTGGGCGATCATGTCTTTTTCGATACATGACTGACTGGGCAGAAGATTATCCCGCAGTAGGTTGCCATTGCTTTCTGCGGTAGACTGGTTGCCGACCAAGGCTATAGAACCCAATCTGTCCTGCTGTTTAACCCATAACTAGAGGGAAGAGACGGATTGATACCTTTCCCAGGTATTTGTGCGTAAGTGAATGCAATGGATTCAACTGGAATTCGAACTCGGCTCCCGGTTTCTCGTTCCGAGCCGATATCCACTGTACCACAACATACATTTTTTTAAATATATGATCCTAAAATATATTTTCTGTTGTGTTTACATCCGGGCATTACTTTATCCCGTTCATTTAGTAACTTTTCTCGTTCTTGAAAAATATTATGGCTAACTTCTCTTCTTGGCATAATCTACAGAGATCACCATCGTTGTAAGGCCTGGCCTTTTTTAATATGCTCCTTGTTTTATCAGAATCTTTGCAGTTTTTTTTTTATTACCACATGTGATTACCTAGTTTAGTACATTTTTAAGGCTTTCTAGCTGAAATGCAGAGTTGTTATTTTACTAATGATATTTAAATTTTCCTTCAGTGCATCCAAAATATAATTTTTTCTGTCCATCGGTATCCTGTACTTCTGCTTTGCAAATAACTCCGGGAGCTTGCGTTGTGTATGAAACTCTAATTCGTGCTATCAGGAGAGAAAAATATGTATATTTATTAATATATACTTAATAGATATGTCATATTACAGCGAGCGCTATTTATTAACACCACCACTATGTAGGCAATATCACCTGAAGAGGAAGAGTTTTGTTCTGCAACATGAAAATTTTTGTGTAGTGATATTATGCTTTTATAAACAATTGTAATAACAAAATTACAATATTAAGCTGTATTGAGCACTCTTTATAAAAGTAAATGCTTGAACAGTAGGTTTTTAATCTACGTGTTCTTTCACTTTTCCGTAATATATATATATATATATATAGTCATCCGCAGACAGATCTGTTTTGCTGTATCACAGCTCATCAGTACGGTTAGACATCCGATTGCTTCTAGAAAAGATTGAAACCTAACCGTTTTGACATCAGTCGGTGACTCTACCTCTGAGCTTTGGGCACTAGGTAGAGGAAGAAGGCAAACTTTAGCGTGTTATACACAATGTAAACACACGCCGGTAGCTGAGAGTGTTCATATATATATATATATATATATATATATGGTTAAATAAAGAAGACGAGAGGAAAACTATATTTTTTTCGTCTACTAGTTTCGTCCTGTAATGGACTTTATCAAATCAAAAAGATAAAATGAATTTTATTTTAAATAACGTATCTATAAACAAAACATTGATAACTGGAAAATACGCTCACAAATTATTTATATATGTTACAGGTATAAAACCGATAAAACGTTAGATGCAAAACCAAAAACCGGCGGACCTCCAAAAAAAACATAGCAAAGAGAAGATCGAAGAATTGTTAGAATATCTACAAAAAACCGTTTTGAAACTGAATAAGATCTCAAGGAAAATGGTTGCTCGCAGGTTAAAAAATTCAGGATTGCATTCCCGTATTCCAGCTTCGAAGCCTCTCATTTCAAAGCGAAACCAAAGGGCACGCCTGGGGTATGCGAGAGAACATGTTGTTTGGACTGACGTACAATGGGATACAGTTCATTTCAGTGACGAGTCCAAGTTTACTATATTTAGTTCTGAGGGCAAAACTTATGTACGCCGTAGAACAGGTGAAAGACTGTCTTCTCAATGTGTCAAGAAAACCTTTAAGTTTGATGGCGGTAGTGTGATGGCGTGGGGAATGATTTCATCTGCAGGAGTTGGCACTACATGGCAATATCAATGCTGGTGTTTACAAAAGGCTTCTTCAGCAGCATGTGGTACCAAGATTAGACCATAATCTTTATGAATCTCCTATTTTCATGTAGGACAATGGACCTTGCCACAAGACTCAGAAGGTTATGGGTTTATTTGAAGAAGAAGGAATCGCCCTAAGGAAGTGACCAGCCCAGAGACCCGACCTGAATCCAATAGAAAATATCTGGAAGATAATTGGAGAAAGGGCTCAGAAAAGAAACCCGAAAAACCAGGATCACCTGTTGGGAGTACTGAAAGACGAATGGGAGGGAATTACTGCTGATTTTTGCAAGAAATTAATTAGACATGTGGTCGACGATGCAGAGAAGTCATTGAAAATATGGAGATGTTAACCAAATATTAAATTTTGTTGATATTTTGTTCACAATCAAGTATTAACAAGATCGTTACTTAACTTTGGTCCAGTAGCTTATTTCCTTTGTTCCATTTAATCTTTATTTAACAAAAAAACTATTATGTAATTTTTTTGTAACTTTGTATAATATTTATGCATTACACCCTAATCTTTATTCGGTAAAAATTCCATTGCTAATCATGAATTACTTTTTAACTAATACACATATTTATGTCTTTGTTGTTTCCGTTCCTTATATTATGGCCGCTATTTTATATATATATACATATATATATATCCTAAGTCTAAAGCACAACACATATGATAATATATATATTTATTAATATATATTTAACAACTCTTTTATATTACATTGAGCACTGTTTTATTAACACCATACATATTTATATATCGCTGTGTTCCTGTGTGTATACACATATGTATACTTACTTATTTACTCGTGTATATATATATATATATATATATATATATATATATATATATATATATATATTATTATTATTATTATTATTATTATTATTATTTCATTATTCTACGCGACTGCTCCACTATCATTTCAGTAGTGTATAAATATTAATACTTAAATACTTATGCAATTGTCAGTTTTCAATTAGCACCTGATGACTACATCATGCATGGAAACTTAGAGTTGTGCTACCGTCGAAGATAAATGTTTATTATTACTATATATTTTAGTACTGTTATTATAGATCGAGCACTATTTTTAACACCAGCACTCAACGAGCAATATTTTATAAATATACTAGTAGAATAGCCCGGAGTTGCTCGGGTGTAATGAAAGCTTTAAAACTAATCCATGATTCTGGAGCTCAGACTTTTTGGACGTTGGGACGAGAAGACTAAAAAAAAATAGTTGTTTCCAGTTAAAGCGAAACTGTAGACAGAAAGAAAAATGAATGGATGTAAGTCAACTTTTGATTTCCTGGTATCGATATCAAATAAGTTTTTTTCGTCGTAAAGTGAATTTTGAAGGCTAAATAAGTCCTATGAGTAAATGGTATCATGGCTGAGACTAAGAACTACAATTATATCTACTTAGAGCCAAACCCAAAGCAAAAACTAAAATAAAAGGTCTGAAAAAAATACAGACATACAGGTAGATAAACAGACACAAACATCTTGTCTTTTATATATTATCGATTTTCTGCACCATTGTAAGAACTGCAACCTTGAAACTTCTGAATATCGTTTCTTATGTCTTTGTCTATGAGTGTATGAAATTTGATTAAAATCGGACCACTCCTTCTATAACCCGATTTTTTCGATTATCGATTTTCGATATTTATCGCGGGTACCTCGACACAAAACCTAGCTAAGAACACTCGCAGATGCTTATAGTAGAACTGTGTAAATTTTCAAGGAAAATCGGTTCAGCCGTTTCGGAGTCTATAGGTAACGGACACAGACATACACAGAGACAAAGTTCCATTTATAGATAAGTTTAGATAACTAGATTTGTGTGTGTGTGTGTGTGTGTGTGTGTGTGTGTGTGTGTGTGTGTGTGTGTGTGTGTGTGTGTTGTCGCAAGCAATAATAATTATTGTAACGTCACATTCAGTGCTGTTTAGCATTTCCCCTGGAAATGACGAATTCTATGAGGATGCTGAGGATACCACGGACTGAACACATTAGCTATGATGACGTGTTGGCGTGGCTGCAAACGAGAAGAAAACTCATACTTAACATCAGAAAGAGGCAGCTGAGGTTACTAGGACACGTAATGAGGAAGAAGGGCCTGGAGAATATAATACTCGCAAGACGGATAGAAAGAAGGAGAGACAGTGGAAAGCAGCGCGAGACCTACTTGATAGTCTTGATCAAGTGCATGTCAAAGCGAGGTTTGGAAGAGTTGCCAAGGGGAAGAATGTTGAGAGCGACAAGAGACAGAGCCAAGTGGAAGATCATACACGCGCACATCTTGAAGGGACCAGGTATATGAAGAAGAAGAGGTAGGATTTTGTAGATCATAATATATGTTGTTTATCATAAAATATATTGTTTCTAGAAATGTATTGTTTGTAATTTCGCTACAAAAATATTGTCAACAAGGACACATGGCCCAGTGGATATAGACGTAGATTAGTTCTAGTGACTTGACCCAAAGAGTTGTAAGTTCAACACCAAGAGGAAAAATATTGAGAGCGACAAGAGACAGGGCCAAGTGAGAGTCCATGATCGCCCACGTCCTGAATGAACAGGGCACACGAAGAAAAAAGAATCAATTTTTACATTGGTCAGCCATTCTGGTTCCTCGATTACAGCACCTTTTCCATTAAAAGGTAAAGTTGGTTAATTTTAAGGGAACTTAAGAACATGCGGAGCAGCTGGCAAAGGTTAAATGGTGACAGAGATATTTGATTCTTTAAAAAAATAAGCGAATCCACTCTTTATTCATCCTGCAGAGTCGGGGTTTGGCGTTAGTGCTGGGGCTAAAAATAGTTGCTGTCAATAAAATGCGAAACTAATGATAATCCAGTTCAGTTAACCAGAAATGACGATGCCTTCACTTGGTTTCGAAAATAAATAATAAAATAAAAATAATAAATTATATAAGTTTGGTTCGAATTGATAGACGGGTAGATGCAGCGATAGAATAGACTGGGCGAAAGAGATAGATAGATAGATAGATAGATAGATAGATAGATAGATAGATAGATAGATAGATAGATAGATAGAATGAAGAGACTGAGATAGATAGATAGATAGATAGATAGATAGATAGATAGATAGATAGATAGATAATGAAGTCTTCGAAAAGAGATAGATAGATAGATAGATAGATAGATAGATAGATAATGAAGTCTTCGAAAAGAGATAGATAGATAGATAGATAGATAGATAGATAGATAGATAAGATAATGAAGTCTTCGAAAAGAGATAGATAGATAGATAGATAGATAGATAGATAGATAGATAGATAATGAAGTCTTCGAAAAGAGATCGAGATAGATAGATAGATAGATAGATAGATAGATAGATAGATAGATAGATATGAACAGATACATACATACATACATACATATAGATAGATAGATATGAACAGATACATACATACATACATACATACATATAGATAGATAGATAGATAGATAGATAGATAGATAGATAGATAGATAGATAGATAGATAGATAAGATAAGATGATGAAGAGAAAAGAAAATGATATGTACGAAAGCAACGGGTAGCTGGGCATAAAAATAAAGCAACGAGAAAAACAGTCATCGGTAAAATTGTACTCAGCGATACGGAACGAGATACAAGAGAAAGTAAATATCGCTGCCGCAACCCCGTCTATCCACACCTGCGCCATAACGTTCTGCTCGCGAAATCTAAATATTTTTCTACCTTTGAGAAACTCCAAATGCAAACGCAAAAACTAAACGGGTGCATTAAAACATTGGTTTCGTCAAATTAGTGTAAAAGCAAAGAAAACGACACTCGTCTGCAGAAAGGCGATGATTTTCTTCTGAGCTTTGATTGACCAACTGAAATTAAATCAGTAGCAACAGAACATCATTTGAATATCGTAAGCAGATACTTGCCGGAAATAGACGGATTTATAAGGCAATAGATAGTTCTCGTAACAATTTCTACATATATATATATATATATATATATATATATATATATATTACTAAGTAATTAAATAACTACATATATATATATATATATATAATAAAATCGACTCTGTACGTATCCAAATCTTAAAATCTTACACAAGTAATTTTTAAGGACCACGAATAACCGGCAGAATCTAACTCCGTTATTATCCGCCGCTATAAAGCTTTAGACAATGAGGGGGAAAAAAAGAAAACTGCGGAGCACCGACAATACATACAGTACTTCACAGCAAAGAAAAAAAACCCTCAAACGGAACGAACCACAAAGAAAGAAAAGTGCTCGATACAAAACTAACCAAAAAGGATTAACCAAGAGGCAGTGACGTAGAGCAAAAACACACGAGAAAAAATCACATATATATATATATATATATATATATATGTATAATTGCTTAGTTTTCGGTCGTAATTAAATTAGACCAGTACACAGTTGTATTAAACAGTTTTCAATACAATTATATTGTAGAACTTTTGAATATTTTTCATTTGTAAATAAGTTATTACGCGACCTAGGTTTCTACCATGTGGTGTCTTCAGGCGATGTGCAATAACTGATTTTACCGTTTTTTTAAGAACGCTCACGTAACGGTTTTTTTTTTAATGAACGCGCAATTTTCAAAATTAGAAGAAATTATAACGTTTTCATTCATGGTTGTGTGATCTTAATAGGTATTTTTTGGTATAGTTACACTTAGTCATAATTTCTGTTCTGTAACCTAAAGTTTTCAGCTGACATGAAGTGGAAAAAATCGACTGCTAGGTCAGCTGCTAAAAGAAATTGGTTCACTGTATCGTGCGAAACAATGTTTCTCTCCAGAATTTATCTGAAATATCTATAAGTCTACCATTCGTCACTGCTTAGATTAGTGCTGCCGGTGTTCCTAGTATTTACCTTGAGCTCCTTAATAAACTCAAAAGAAAAATCAGTTATATTATCGGCTCTAATCTGGCTGATCGGCGTCAGTGACTTACTCATTGCCAAGTGTCTTTTCTATAAATACTTTCATAGCAATATTTTGAATACTCTCTTCACTATGGTACCTAGAGATCTTTCATTTAAGCGTAGTAGTACTAGACAAGATGTTCGTTGTGGTACAGTGGATATCGGCTCGGAACGAGAAACCGGGGAGTCGAGTTCGAATTCCAGTTGAATCCATTGTATTCACTTACGCGCAAATACCCTTGGGAAAGGTATTAATCCCTCTCTTCCTTCCAGTTATGGCTTAAATAAAAGGACAGATTGGGTTCTATAGCCTTGGTCGACAACCAGTCTACCGCAGAAAGCAATGGCCAACTACTGCGGGATAATCTTTTGCCCAATCAGTCATGTCTCTTTAGAGACATGATCGCCAAAGCGTGTATCACGTATGCCACTTGACTGACTAGACAGGTGTCGAAATCTCATCAATTTACAGATGTGGTGACTAGATGTAGCCACAATTCCTATGCTAATAGTTTCTTTTCTCGCCCTTCCTGATTGTAGAACTCTCTTCCGGCTCCAAGCTTTCCAGCCAACTTTAATTTTCAAAAATTTATATGCAATGTCAATCGCTATTTTCTGTCTTCCCGATTACTGTTTTCTCTTTCTACTCATTATTAATGTTTGTGCATGAAACTCCAATTCGCGTTACAGGGAGATAAAAATATGTATATTTATTAATATATACTTAATAGCTCTGTCATATTAGAGCGAGCACTATTTTATTAACACTCCACCCTGTAACTCCTTGCGTTTTAGTTGCTTTATTGCCTTTCTTGAAGTGATACTGATTTTGTAAAAAAGTTCATGTCAGCAGAGGACCGAAATTGCGACACTGAGGTCCGAAGATGTATTTGCTGGCCAAGGACGCATTCCAAACGCTGAATAGGGTATTGATAGACAGGAAAATTTCGTTGGAAACAAAGAAAAAAGTACTGAACTGTTATGTGAAGTCTGTCCTCGTATGTGGCATCGAATGCTGGACAATTTCTTCAAAAATGAAGGAAAGACTCGAAGCAACCAAAATGTTCTACAGAAGGATGCTGAGGATACCATGAACCGAACAGGTGAACAACAACGGGGTTTTAAAGGAAATGGAAACAACAAAGAAACTTATATTTAACATCAAGAAGAGACAGCTGAAGTTTCTTGGACACGCAATGCGGAAGAAGGGCTTGGAGAAGTTGATACTCACAGGGCAGTTACAGGAGAAAGAAATACTGGGGTAAACAGCGCGTGACATAATTGATGGGCTTAAATGTATGACAGAGCAGGGTTTGGGTGAAATAACAGGACAATATATATTAAAAGTAACAAGAGTCAGGAAAGAGGTGGAGGACCATGATCGCGGACGTCATGAAGGGACATGGCACATAAAAGAGAAAATGATTATTATAACATAAAAACAAAAAGTGATTTCAGGGGAAACAACTTTTTAAAAATTACTGCCCTTGAATAAATAACGTTTTGCAAATAGTTTTTGTGTTTTTATGAATTCTTTTTATTAATCGTAAAAAAATATTTGTGAATTTCTCCAAAATAAGAACAAGAAATAAATTCTTCTGTCTGTTGGAATTCGGCTGGAATTGTCTTTCTTGTATCTCGTCCGAGATTCACGAGTAAAATGAGTGACAAATGGTCAGAAACGTTTTTTTTTTTAAGACACCGAGTAGAAAACCTAAAAATCATTTCCCCATCTTTTTAGAATTTATCAAAATGTCGCTCTTCTGATTCATTTAACTTTTCCTTCGAAATAACGGATTTTTTTTTTAATTCGTTTCTATCCATCATCCATCGATCGATTGTTTTTCTCGTAAATACTGCGCAGTTTAATTTGTTTGATATTATCTTCGATTTTTTAAATTGAAGATAACAAAACTGATCAAATATTAGTAAAAAATAAAAATCAAGTTAAAAAAATGTTTGCTTCTGTATATCTGAATTTATTAACTTAACTCCGATTTAACCTTTTTATGGTTGATTGTAAAAAAATTGATTATGGCATAGAAAATATGGTGGCTAAATAATTAAAACATGTTTTTAACTTTTTAAAAACAAAAACTATTCATTTGCATGCATTTCAATTAATTGTTTGGTTAATGTCTATTAATTTACTTCGTTTGCTTAGCAATTTCTTTGATTATTTTTTTCTTTTAATTTGTTTTCCGAATTTTTATATTTATCTGTTTATTTAGGACAGATTTCTATTTATTTTAGGTTTTAGATCTTAAATTACCGTATTATTCTGCTTACAAGGTGCTGTGATTTGGAAGACGCACCCTAATATTGGAAAGAAATTTATAAGAAAAAAAAATCATTCTTATACAATACATTCATCGTGCATCCCTCACTAGCGCGACGTATTGTTTACATTAATCACTCGTCCGATTTTTGTGTTTGTATGGAAATGACATAGTTGGTGGTTAGTAAAAATATATGCATCTTTCATTATCAAAGGGTGGTTTTATTTTTATAAAAATGGTTTAAAACTTTAAAAATATGCATGTAAAAATATAAAACAACCAAATAAATTTTATTCACTCTCAAATCCCCAAAACTCATCACTGCTGGATTCATTAAAAGTAAACTATTAGCTGCAGAGTCATCACTACTGTCAGTCATAATAAATGATCCTCAATAAATGATCCTCACTACGATCTATCATGTCATGATGGTAACCATAGTGGTAACTGATACGTAATTTTCAGGATATTTTTTTAGGATAAAAAGTGCGTCTTGTAAACTGGAAAATACGGTAATTGAATTTATTTATTTATTTCGTTTATTTATTTTATTCTTTTAATATATATTTCTATCTTACTTTATTTTATTTTTTTAGTTACTTTATTTCAGATTAAGATTGTAAATTTTTATTGCATTTTAATTTTTATTCTATTTTTATGGAATATTTTTATTGTTTTATTTTTTTAATTTATTTATTTTTATTTGTTTAAACTGTTTGTTTTTTTTTTAGTGGCAGCATTTATTATAGATAATTCTAGAAAAAAAGTCCGGTCTTCAGGGAAATTTGAAACTGAGCATGCAAATGGAATTGATGAATCCTAAACAAGCGATTAGTTGTCCATCTTTTCAGACAAATAACTTTTCTTCTCCATATTCTCAACATAGATCGCATTCGAGATGAGCTGTCCACTCTCGGGTCGTCCGGTCAGAGCAGCCACGAGGAAAACGATGAAAGAGAAAGTGGCCAGCGCCCCGCTAACCACGACCATGTAGAAACTCCAGTCCAAGTAATTTGACGCGTTCGTAGCCAAACTAGCAAACACGATGACGCTTACGAAGATGCACAGTGCTGTAAATGGACAAACAAATATTAATAAAATCCATAAGTAGGTACTTAATACAAAAAACAATGTAGAATATATTCACACACACACACACACACACACACACACACAAATATATATAAAAAAGCAATCGGAGTCTAACCGTACTGATGAGCTGTGATACAGCGAAACAGATCTGTCTGCGGATGACTTTCGTATTTACGCTCTCACACCCTCATTGAGCACTCTGGAAATATGGGAGACTTTGAAAACAGTAGCTACTCCGGCATATCCGCATCGCTCATTCAATAATGAATTAGATCACTCTGGCTATTGGGCGTGTATAATGATATACGTGCTAAAAAGTCTGCCTTCTTCTACCGAACGCTCGTAACCCAGAGGTAGAATCGCCGACTGACGCCAATTCAATCGGGCTTCAATCCTGGGTTAAAAAGCAATCGGAGTCTAACCGTACTGGTGAGCTGTGATACAGAGAAACAGATCTGTCTGCAGATGACTATAGTATATATATATATATATAATTCCAAGTGTTGATAGTTTGGTGGGCTGTTAATGTAATTTAAATTGTATGTATTTAGGCAGCCTTTTTAATTAATGCATGTTTCATTAAATGATATAGACAAGTTTTGTCTAGTTATTTTATGTAAATTCTTTTCATATTCTCTTATAAAATTAATAGCATTATCATTAAATGAAGAAAGAAAATTACAATATTGATACATAATTTTTTAATAATCCAATCTGAGCTTTCGGCTGACATAAGCCCTTTTCAAAGGTGTCAATTACATTATACATTTAAACACGGACGAACCAGAATGACAAACTGTTTTTTATGACATGGAAGATTTCCAAGCAACAACAAACTTGTGCATTTAAGACTTAAATATACGTAAACATAAAAACAATAAACAAAAACGAAAAATTCTACATCAAATTATTAGAGAAGCGTTGGAATCAGTGTATCACCCTAGAAGGAGATTACGTTGATGAATAAAGTCGCATTTTGCCCAAAAGTTGTTGTTTTATTAGTTAGGCTCGAGATTTATTGAGTGATGTGTTATTTCTACAATGTACCCAACAAGCCGAGGAGCCGAGTTCGAATTCCAGTTGAATCTATTGTATTCACTTACGCGCAAATACCCTTGGGAAAGGTATTAATCCGTCTCTTCCTTCCAGTTATGGGTTAAATAGCAGGACAGAATGGGTTTTATAGCCTTGGTCGGCAACCAGTCTACCGCAGAAAGCAATGGCAACCTACTGCGGGATAATCTTCTGCCCAGTCAGTCATGTCTCGAAAGAGACATGATCGCCCAAGCGTGTATCACGTATGGCACTTTTAACTGACTGACCCAACTTTCGAGCCCTCATTGAGTGTCAAGTCCAATGACATTCTAGAATTCTTAAAAGTAACAAAACTCTACCTCAAAATTTAAAAATGCCACCTATATGAAAATACTTCTACAATGTACTCAACTTTAGGGCTCTCTTTGAGAGTGTCGAACCCAAAAGCATTATAGAATTCTTAAAAGTAACAAAGCTCTATCCCCCAAAATATAAAAAATGGTACCTACGTCAAAATACTTCAACAATGTATCGAACTTTAGGGACCTACTCGAGAGTGTCGAATCCAAAAACATTCTAGAATTCTTAAAAGTAACAAAGATCTACTCCCAAAATATAAAGGAAACCAATTAAACACCCCATTCCTGCAAAATGCAACTAAAACCGAAATACACCCTCACCTTTATATAACTAGCAGTATAGCCCGGCGTTGCTCGGGGGTAATGAAAGCTTTTAAACTAATCCATGGTCCTGGAGCTCAGACTCAGCCTAAAGAATATTTGTGTGAAGTTTGGTGAGAATCGGATAAAAATTGTGGATTTGTATAAAGGACATACAGGCAGATAAACAGACACACACACAAACATCTTGCCTTATATATATATATATATATATATATATATATATATATATATATTATCGATTTTCTGCACTATTGTAAGAACTGCAACCTTGAAACTTCTGAATATCGTGTCTTATGTCTTTCTCTATGAGTGTATGAAATTTGATTAAAATCGGACCAATCCTTCTATAACCCAATTTTTTCGATTATCGATTTTCGATATTTATCGGGTAAAATTTAATTTTAATGTGTCAGTCAGTTAGTTAAATACCATACGTAATACACGCTTGGGCGATCATGTCTCGAAAGAGACTTGACTGACTGGGCAGAAGAGTATCCCGCAGTAAGTTGCCATTGCTTTCCGCGGTAGACTGGTTGCCGACCAAGGCTATAGAACCCAATCTGTCCTGTTATTTAACCCATAACTGGAAGGAAGAGACGGATTAATACCTTTCCCAAGGGTATTTGCGCGTAAGTGAATGCAATGAATTCAGCTGGAATTCGAACTCGGCTCCCCGATTTCTTGTTCCGAGCCGATATCCAATGCACCACAATGCACATCCTTTAATGTGTAAATTTTCAAAAATATCGGTTCAGCCGTTTCGGAGTCTATAGGTAACGGGCACACACATAGACACACACACACACACACACACACACACACACACACACACACACACTCACAGTTCCATTTATAAATAAGTTTAGATAATAGTCAGTCAGTTAAGTGCCATACGTGATACAAGCTTGGGCGATCATGTCTCGAAAGAGACATGACTGACTGGGCAGAAGATTATCCCGCTGTAGGTTGCCATTACTTTCTGTAGTAGACTGGTTGCCAGCCAAGGATATACCAGTTTGCAGTTGTGCTTTTAATCTTTTAGTGATGACAGATTTTCCAATGCAGATATTGATCTCGCCTGTCTTGACGGTTTTTGTATTCATCAGGTGCGAGTATTAAGTATCCTGAGATCGGGTGATTAATAATCCCAATGTATTTGTCACAGAATCTACATTATGGGTCCGTTCTATTATGATGTGCGTTGTGGTGCAGTGGATATCCGCTCGGAACGACAAATCGGGAAGCCGAGTTCGAATTCTAGTTGAATTCCTTGCATTCACTTACGCACAAATATCATTGGAAAAGATATTAATCCTTTTCTTCCCTCCAGTTATGGGTTAAATAATAGGACAGACTGGGTTCTATAGTCTTGGCTGGCAACCAGTCTACCGCAGAAAGCAATGGCCACCTATTGCGGGATAATCTTCTGCCCAGTCATTCATGTCTCTTTCGATACATGATCGCCCAAAGCGTGTATCACGTATGGCACTTAACTGACTGAAAAAAAAGAAGCTCAAAAACAAGTAAACAAAATCCTTCGCGCACCGTCTCTACAGGAAAGCCCAAAAAGAATTCTATCTAGCACACTTGATATCCTGCAAAGAGGTTTGTCCATTTAAGTTTTTTTTTAATTAAGTGAAAACAAAATAATCACATCCTTCGTTTCGTGCAAATGGGGATCAAAAAGAATTTTTTAATAGCAATCCTGCACATATAAAAATCTATCATCCACCCGTTGATCCAGTTGAATACTGCTGCCATATCTGGTCGGGGGCTCCCTCTATCCACCTAGGGGTCCTTGACAAAGTCCAATGGAGAATCTGTAATGTATGTATGTAACCCCCTGCTCAACAATGGCAGTAAAATGCCTTGCTTGGGGCGACACGATTATAACAAAAAAAAAAAAAAAACTTAAAAAATGTGATCGATGCCGACTTGGCAGCTCAGATACAGTCACTTTCTCACCGGCGCAATGTGGCTTCCCTGTGTCTCTTCTACAAATACTTTCACGTCTTCTGCTCAGATGAACTTAGCTCACTGGTAATCCCGATACATGAATTTGCTCGAGCCACAAGATTAGCAACTAGGTCCCACCCTTTTACTGTGAAACCAATAAATTGTTAACTTTTTCTACTCCAGCAGCTTCTTCTCTCGCACTTCTCACCTGTGGAATTCCCTTCCATTTACTTGCTTTCCGGACAACTACAATCTTCAAAAATTCAAATGTAAAGTCAATAGTCATCTCCTATCTCACTAACTTGCATCCTCTCTCTCTCTCTCATGCTCCTTTCTTTGTCTACTCCACTCTCATCAGTATTCTCATCCTTCTCCTACCCTCTTTACCTCCTATGTAACCCCCTGCTCAACAGTGGCAGTAAAATGCCTTGCTTGGAAAATGGAACAAAACAACACATTGAGAAAATCCCTGGAAACCCCAGATTAAGAGATATACAAAAAATTGTTTTGTTAAGTACAGCCCACACACTAAAGAGAACTTTGTCTATGTAATGCTAGCGATGTGAGGGGAAATAAAAAAAAAAACATGAAATGAAGCCATAACAACACACCACGACCTGCCTTAGTTCTTTCCGCAGAATTGGTAGGTAGTGCGACCATAGCAGAAATCGAATTATGATGAAAAATGATGATGATAATAATAATTAACATTCAGTCAGTTAAGTGCCATACGTGATACACGCTTTTGGGCGATCATGTCTCGAAAGAGACTTGACTGACGTGGCAGAAGATTATCCCGCAGTAGGTTGCTATTGCTTTCTGCGGTAGACTGGTTGCCGACCAAGGCTATAGAACCAATCTGTCCTGTTATTTAACCCATAACTGGAAGGAATAGACGGATTAATACCTTTCCCAAGGGTATTTGCGCGTAAGTGAATGCAATGAATTCGGCTGAAATTCGAACTCGGCTCCCCGATTTCTCGTTCCGAGACGATATCCACTGCACCACAATGCACATCCTCATTACTATGTCTAAAATATCAAATACATGTGAAATCGGTAAATTTAATGGCCAAAGAAAAATGTCAAATCCACCATAGAATAAATTCTTGCTGTAAAGTATAAATTACAAAGAATAGGCTTACGGCCATATCACGTTGAATACACCGGTTCTCGCTCGATCACCGAAGTTAAGCAACGTTGGGCCTGGTCAGTACTTAGATGGGTGACCGCTTGGGAATACCAGGTGCTGCAAGCGTTTAGTGACGGATGTGCGTTGTGGTGCAGTGGATATCGGCTCGGAAAGAGAAATCGATGAGCCGAGTTCGAATTCCAGTTGAATACTCCGCATTCGCTTAAGCACTGGTACCCTTGGGAAAGGTATAACTCCGTCCCTTCCATCCAGTTATGGGTTAAGTAACAATGGTAGAACTTGGGGACCCTGCCCTTAAAAACAAATCCCAATGAATCTTGATACTCGAAAAAAAAGTATTACTAGACACAAAACTTATGTAAAAACAACAATAAATTGTTGAAAGAAAGAGGTATTACCAGCAATAAATAAATTAAATTTAGTTGGCAATAAATGACCCGCCGAGGTTGATATGCCATAAAAAAAAAACAAAGAATAGATTATGTGTGTGTATGTTTCAGCGTGTCTGTGTGAGCACGAGGTGTACGTGCGTTTGTGTACCAGTGTGTGCGTGTGTGTGTGTGTTCAACTTACCAGAGAAGAGAGAGAGTACGGCGGCGGAGCTCATGGTCCGACGGTAAAAATGATCTCCAGCCACATACATATAGATGGGCAGGACAACTAATGGAATCGCCAGGAAGATGATGGCGAAGCACATCAAACCTCGAACGGCATGGAAATACACTGTTTAAAAAAGAAAAAAGAAAAGAAAACCAAATCAAACGTCAACAACTGACATTCATGAACATTTTTTAATGAATAAATTATTAAAATCGCTCTAAGCATAAAAAATTATCACAGCGAAAATTTTAATTTTGAAATTTTGTTTATGGATCTCTTGAAATATGCATAGAAAAAACTGAAGAAAATCAAAACGCAATTAGTTATCTTCTGTGATGCAGTGGATTTCGACCTGCAATGAAAAATCGGAGAGCCGAGTTCGAATTCCAGTTGAATTTATTTTTTCTTTTTATTCAATGATACGCAAATATCTCTTCTCCTTCCAGTTATCGGTTAAATAGCAAAATAGATTGGGTTTTATAGCCTTGATTGGCAACCAGTCTACCGAAGAAAGAAATGGCGACCTACTGCAGGAAAATCTTCTGTCTAGTCAGTCATGGGTCGAAAAAGACATGATCGCCCAAGCGTGTATCACATATGGTACTTAACTTGCTGACTTTGAAATAGTAAAACACTTTCTAGAACTTTGTTTTGCGTATATAAAAATAATGTTTGTTTAATATTATTTACCCATTGAGAATATGTTTCATGCTGTGCGATTTTTAAAACTGGCTTTTGTTCACCTGAACGCTCCCGAAGCATTCCATTTGAAAACACGTCATAAAGTACTGTAGAGTACGGGAGCGCCCAGGGGGAAACAAACGCCCATTTTGAGAATCGCACTGCATGAAATCGACTGTTAGATCATCAAAAACGTCATAATTTGTGGGCACACACGCACACACGCACACACGCACTCACGCACATTCATCTATTAATCACTATGAAGCGCAATTTTTGGCATCATCCGGTATATACATATACATATATATTTCTTTTCTTTTTTTTTTTTTATAAACGTTTCACCCCGAGCAAGGCATGTCACTGCCACTACTGCGCAGGGGGCTACGTAGAGTGGAGAAAGGATGATTAAATATAGGAAATGTCAGAGGGTGGGTGATAGGCGGGTAAGGATACCGAGAATGAGGGTTGGGTAGATGAGAGTGTTGTGAGAATAGTTGGGAGTTAGTGTGATAGGAGGTGTCTATTGCCCCTACATTTAAACACCTGGAGATTGTAACTGTCGGGAAAGCAGACTTGTGGAAGGGAGTTCCACAGGCGGGAAGCGCGAGAAAAGAAGCGGTTGGAGTAGAATTTACGGTTACATCTTATTTGTTTAACTGTAAAAGGGTGGGACCTAGTTGCTAATCTAGTATCTCGTGTAAATCCGTGCTTAGGCGGCACCAGTGATCTAAGCTCATCGGAGCAGAAGCCATGAAAGTACTTGTAGAAGAGGCACAGGGAAGCCACATCACGCCGGTGAGAGAGCGGCTGCAGCCGGTCCGCCAAGTCAGTATCAACCACATTACAGATCCTCCTTTGTATCTTGTCAAGAAGCCCAAGGAGAGCAGCAGGGGCACCCGACCAGATATGGCAGCAATATTCAATACACGGGCGGATGGTAGATTTGTATATGTGCAGAATAGATTGAGGTGGGAAAAACTTCCGAGCCCTGCACAGGGAGCCGACTTTCATAGAAGCAGATTTGGCAATGGATTCAATATAGTCATTCCATCTGAGGTCCGCCGAAAGTGTAAGGCCAAGGAGGCGCAGTATTTTACTCTCTGGGAGGCTAGCCTGTCCCATGCTAATGGGAGGTAGATGCGATTGTCTATGGTGGTTAGTTGATAACAGCTTTGTTTTAGAGGCATTGAAATTTAGCAGCCATTTCCTACCCCAGGCCACTACGGATTGGAGGTCCCTTTCAAGTACGGCAGCGAGGTTCACTTTGTCGTCCAGACCTGGTTTCTGATCGATGCTAGAGTAGATTGTTGTGTCGTCGGCATACATGCCAACTTGGGATCTAATGGTGTCGGGAAGATTATTAATGTAGATCAGAAAGAGCGTGGGAGCTAGGATAGAACCTTGAGGGACGCCCCCGTTCGTATGGTAGTTTTGGGAGGCATGCCCATTTAATAAAGGATTAATGTGCTTTAATTTATATTCCGACATATTTTATTACTTATAATGTTATATTCATTGGATGCGTCTATTCATGTACGAGTATAAAAAAACAAACAAACATGAAGTAATAAAATATCTATCTATCTATCTATCTATCTATCTATCAATCTATTTATTTAAATGTCTTCATTCTATCTATCTATCTCTATCTCTTCATTCTATCTATCTATCTATCTATCTATCTCTATCTCTTGATTCTACCTATCTATCTCTTCATTCTATCTGTCTATCTATCTATCTCTTCATTCTATCTATCTATCTATCCATCGCTTCATTCTATCTATCTATCTATCGATCGATCTATCTATCTCTTCATTCTATCTATCTATCTATCTATCTATCTCTTCATTCTATCTATCTATCTATCTATCTCTTCATTCTATCTATCTATCTATCTATCTCTTCATTCTATCTATCTATCTATATATCTATCTATCTATCTATCAATCTCTTCATTCTATCCATCTATCTGTGGATCTATCTCTTCATTCTATCTATCTATCTATCTATCTATCTATCTATCTATCTATCAATCTCTTCATTCTATCCATCTATCTATGGATCTATCTCTTCATTCTAACTATATATCTATCTAT
>JBBBDQ010000502.1:660000-665000 GCA_037127315.1 Ascarosepion bandense | reverse complement strand
ATCTATCTCTCTATCTATCTCTCTTCATTCTATCTATCTATCTATCTCTCTTCATTCTATCTATGTATCTATCTATCTATCTATCTCTCTCTCTCTCTTCATTCTATATATCTATCTATCTATCTCACTTCATTCTATCTATCTATCGATCTATCTTCATTCTAAATATCTGTCTATATCACTTCATTCTATCTATCTAACTATCTATATATCTTCATTCTATCTATCTATCTATCTTCATTCTCTCTATCTATCTCTTCATTCTATCTATCTATCTATCTTACATTCTATATATCTATCTATCTGCATTCTATCTATCTATCTATCTTCATTCTATCTATCTATCTATTCATTCTATCTATCTATCTATCTATATCTCTTCATTCTATCTATCTATCTATTCTATCTATCTATCTCTTCATTCTACCTATCTATCTATCTATGTATATCTCTTCATTCTAACTATGTATCTGTCTATCTAATCTATCTATCTATCTCTTCATTCTATCTATCTATCTATCTTTCTATACTTTATATCTATCTATCTATCTATCTATCTACCTTCATGCTATTCATCTATCTGTCTTCATTCTATCTATCTACCTATCTATGTATCTATCTATACTTTCTATCTATCTATCTATCTACTTTCATTCTATTTATCTATCTGTCTTCATTCTATCTATCTACCTATCTATCTATCTATATGTTCTATCTATCTATCTATCTCTTGATTCTATCTATGTATATATCTATCTATCTCTTGATTCTATCTATGTATCTATCTATCTATCTCTTCATTCGATCTATCTATCTATCTCTTCATTCGATCTATCTATCTATCTATCTATCTATCTATCTCTTCATTCGATCTATCTATCTGTCTATCTATTTATCTCTTCATTCTATCTATCTATCAATCTATCTCTTCATTCTATCTATCTCTTCATTCTATCCATCTATCTATCTCTTCATTCTATCTATCTATATCTCTTCATTCTATCTATCTATCTATAACTCTTCATTCTATCTATCTATCTATATCTCTTCATTCTATCTATCTATCTATAACTCTTCATTCTATCTATTTATTCATCTATCTATGCATTCTATCTATGTGACTATATCTCTCCATTCTATCTTTATCTCTCCATTCTATCTATCTATCTAACTATATCTCTCCATTCTATCTATATCTCTCCATTTCCATTCTATATATCTATCTATCTATCTATCTATCTATCTATCTCTCTGCATTCTATCTATCTATTTATCTATCTCTCTTCATTCTATCTATCTATCTATATATATATATATATATCTCTTCATACTATCTATCTATCTATACCTCTTCATTCTATCTATCTATCTATATCTCTTTATTCCATCTATCTATCTATCTATCTATATATATCTCTTCATTCTATCTATCTATCCATATCTCTTCATTCTATCTATCTATCTATCTATATCTCTTCATTCTATCTATCTATCTATCTATATCTCTCCATTCTATCTATATATCTATATCTCTTCATTCTATCTATCTATCTATCTCTCTATCTATCTCTCTTCATTCTATCTATCTATCTATCTCTCTTCATTCTATCTATGTATCTATCTATCTCTCTCTCTCTCTTCATTCTATATATCTATCTATCTATCTCACTTCATTCTATCTATCTATCGATCTATCTTCATTCTAAATATCTGTCTATATCACTTCATTCTATCTATCTATATCTCTTCATTCTATCTATCTATCTATCTATCTATCTTCATTCTCTCTATCTCTTCATTCTATCTATCTATCTTCATTCTATCTATCTATCTGTCTTACATTCTATCTATCTATCTATCTGCATTCTATCTATCTATCTATCTTCATTCTATCTATCTATCTATTCATTCTATCTATCTATCTATCTATCTATATCTCTTCATTCTATCTATCTATCTATTCTATCTATCTATCTCTTCATTCTATCTATCTATCTATTCTATCTATCTATCTCTTCATTCTATCTATCTATCTATTCTATCTATCTATCTCTTCATTCTATCTATCTATCTATTCTATCTATCTATCTCTTCATTCTATCTATCTATCTATTCTATCTATCTATCTCTTCATTCTATCTATCTATCTATTCTATCTATCTATCTCTTCATTCTATCTATCTATCTATCTATCTATCTATGTATATCTATTCATTCTAACTATGTATCTGTCTATCTAATCTATCTATCTATCTCTTCATTCTATCTATCTATCTATCTATGCTTTCAATCTATCTATCTATCTATCTATCTATCTATCTATCTATCTATCTACCTTCATGCTATTCATCTATCTGTCTTCATTCTATCTATCTACCTATCTATCTATCTATCTATACTTTCTATCTATCTATCTACCTTCATTCTATTTATCTATCTGTCTTCATTCTATCTATCTACCTATCTATCTATACTTTCTATCTATCTATCTATCTATCTACTTTCATTCTATTTATCTATCTGTCTTCATTCTATCTATCTACCTATCTATCTATCTATACGTTCTATCTATCTATCTATCTATCTCTTGATTCTATCTATGTATATATCTATCTATCTCTTGATTCTATCTATGTATCTATCTATCTATCTCTTCATTCGATCTATCTATCTATCTCTTCATTCGATCTATCTATCTATCTATCTATCTATCTATCTATCTATCTATCTCTTCATTCGATCTATCTATCTGTCTATCTATTTATCTCTTCATTCTATCTATCTATCAATCTATCTCTTCATTCTATCTATCTCTTCATTCTATCCATCTCTTCATTCTATCTATCTATATCTCTTCATTCTATCTATCTATCTATAACTCTTCATTCTATCTATCTATCTATATCTCTTCATTCTCTCTATCTATCTATAACTCTTCATTCTATCTATCTATCTATATCTCTTCTTTCTATCTGTCTCTTCATTCTATCTATCTATCTCAATTCTATCTATCTATCTATCTCTTCATTGTCTCTATCAATCTATCAATCTCTTCATTCTATCTATCTATCTATCTCTTCATTCTATCTATTCTATCTATCTAAATTCTATCTACCTATCTATCTCTTCAATCTCTCTATCTATCTATCTATCTGCATTCTATCTATCTATCTGCATTATATCTATCTATCTATCTTCATTCTATTTATCTATCTGCATTATATCTATCTATCTATCTTCATTCTATTTATCTATCTGTCTTCATTCTACATATATGTCTTCATTCTATCTATCTATCTTAATTCTATCTATCTATCTCTCTATATTCTATCTATCTATCTATCTATCTATCTATCTATCTATATCTCTTCATTCTATCTATCTATCTATCTATCTACCTATCTATATCTCTTCATTCTATCTATGTATCTGTCTATCTAATCTATCTATCTATCTCTTCATTCTATCTATCTATCTGTCTATCTAATCTATCTATCTATCTCTTCATTCTATCTATCTATCTATCTCTTCATTCTATCTATCTATCTATCTCTTCATTCTATCTATCTATCTATCTATCTATCTATCTTCATTCTATTTATCTATCTGTCTTCATTCTATCTATCTTTCTATCTATCTTCATTCTATCTATCTATCTATATCTCTTCATTCTAGCTATGTATCTGTCTATCTAATCTATCTAACTATCTCTTCATTCTATCTATCTATCTGTCTATCTAATCTATCTATCTATCTCCCTTCTCTCTATATATCTCTCTTCATTCTATCTTTCTCTCTGTCTATCACTTCATTCTATCTATCTCTCTATCTATGTATTCATTCTATCTATCTGTCTATCTATCAATCTATCTATATATCTATTCATTCTATCTATCTATCTATCTATATATCTTCATTCTTCCTGTCTATCTATTTATCTATATCTCTTCAATTTACATGTCTATCTATTTATCTATATCTCTTCATTCTATCTATCTATCTATCTATCTATCTATCTATATCTCTTCATTCTATCTATCTATGTATCTATCTATATCTCTTCAATCTATCTATGTATGTATGTATCTATCTATATCTCTTCATTCTATCTATATATCTATGTATATCTCTTCAATCTATTTATCTATCTATGTATCTATCTATCTATCTATATCTCTTCATTCTGTCTATCTATCTATGTATATCTCTTCAATCTATTTATCTATCTATGTATCTATCTATCTATCTATCTATATCTCTTCATTCTATCTATGTATCTATCTATCTATATCTCTTCATTCTATCATCTATCTATCTATATTTCTTCATTCTATCATCTATGTATCTATATTTCTTCATTCTATCATCTATCTATCTAAATCTCTTCATTCTATCATCTATCTATCTCTCTTCATCTATCATCTATCTATGTAAACCTCTTATTTCTATCATCTATCTATCTATCTATCTATCACAATCTCTTCAATCTATCTATCTATCTATCTATCTATCTATCTATCACAATCTCTTCATTCTATCTATCTATCTATCACAGTCTCTTCATTCTATCTATCTATCTATCTATCTATCTATGTGTATCTCAATCCCTTCATTCTATCTATCTATCTCAATCCCTTCATTCTATCTATCTATCTATATGTTTATCTCAATCCCTTCATTCTATCTATCTCAATACCTTCATTCTATCTATCTATCTCAATCCCTTCATTGTATCTATCTATCTATCTATCTATCTATCTCAATCCCTTCCTTCTATCTATCTCAATACCTTCATTCTATCTATCTCAATCCCTTCATTCTATCTATCTATCTCAATCCCTTCATTCTATCTATCTATCTATCTATCTATCTCAATCCCTTCATTCTATCTATCTATCTATCTATCTATCTCAATCCCTTCATTCTATATATCTATCTATCTATCTATCTATCTCATTCCCTTCATTCTATCTATCTATCTATCTCAATCCCTTCATTCT
>JBBBDQ010000502.1:652500-655000 GCA_037127315.1 Ascarosepion bandense | reverse complement strand
TATATCTATATCTCTTCTTTCTATCTGTCTCTTCATTCTATCTATCTATCTCAATTCTATCTATCTATCTATCTCTTCATTGTCTCTATCAATCTATCAATCTCTTCATTCTATCTATCTATCTCAATTCTATCTATCTATCTATCTCTTCATTGTCTCTATCAATCTATCAATCTCTTCATTCTATCTATCTCTTCATTCTATCTATACTATCTATCTATATTCTATCTATCTATCTATCTCTTCATTCTATCTATTCTATCTATCTAAATTCTATCTACCTATCTATCTCTTCAATGTCTCTATTTATCTATCTATCTACATTCTATCTATCTATCTGCATTCTATCTATCTATCTGCATTATATCTATCTATCTATCTTCATTCTATTTATCTATCTGTCTTCATTCTATCTATCTATCTTAATTCTATCTATCTATCTATCTCTCTATATTCTATCTATCTATCTATCTATTCATTCTATATATCTATCTATCTATCTATATCTCTTCATTCTATCTATCTATCTATCTATCTATCTATCTACCTATCTATCTATATCTCTTCATTCTATCTATGTATCTGTCTATCTAATCTATCTATCTCTTCATTCTATCTATCTATCTGTCTATCTAATCTATCTATCTATCTCTTCATTCTATCTATCTATCTATCTCTTCATTCTATCTATCTATCTATCTATCTATCTATCTTCATTCCATTTATCTATCTGTCTTCATTCTATCTATCTTTCTATCTATCTTCATTCTATCTATCTCTCTATATCTCTTCATTCTATCTATGTATCTGTCTATCTAATCTATCTATCTATCTCATCATTCTATCTATCTATCTGTCTATCTAATCTATCTATCTATCTCCCTTCTCTCTATCTATCTCTCTTCATTCTATCTTTCTCTCTGTCTATCGCTTCATTTTATCTATCTCTCTATCTATGTATTCATTCTATCTATCTATCTATCTATCTATCTATCTATCCATTCATTCTATCTAACTATCTATCTATATATCTATTCATTCTATCTATCTATCTATATATCTTCATTCTTCCTGTCTATCTATTTATCTATATCTCTTCAATTTACCTGTCTATCTATTTATCTATATCTCTTCATTCTATCTATCTATCTATCTATCTATCTATCTATATCTCTTCATTCTATCTATCTATCTATCTATCTATCTATCTATCTATGTATCTATCTATCTATCTATATCTCTTCATTCTATCTATCTATGTATCTATCTATATCTCTTCAATCCATCTATGTATGTATCTATCTATCTATATCTCTTCATTCTATCTATCTATGTATCTATCTATATCTCTTCAATCCATCTATGTATGTATCTATCTATCTATATCTCTTCATTCTATCTATATATCTATGTATATCCCTTCAATCTATTTATCTATCTATGTATCTATCTATCTATCTATCTATCTATATCTCTTCATTCTGTCTATCTATCTATGTATATCTCTTCAATCTATTTATCTATCTATGTATCTATCTATCTATCTATATCTCTTCATTCTATCTATGTATCTATCTATCTATATCTCTTCATTCTGTCTATCTATCTATGTATATCTCTTCAATCTATTTATCTATCTATGTATCTATCGATCTATCTATATCTCTTCATTCTATCATCTATGTATCTATATTTCTTCATTCAATCATCTATCTATCTAAATCTCTTCATTCTATCATCTATCTATCTATATCTCTTCATTCTATCATCTATCTATCTCTCTTCATTCTATCATCTATCTATGTAAATCTCTTATTTCTATCATCTATCTATCTATCTATCTATCTATCACAATCTATTCATTCTATCATCTATCTATCTATCTATCTATCTATCTATCACAATCTCTTCAATCTATCTATCTATCTATCTATCTATCACAATCTCTTCATTCTATCTATCTATCTATCTATCTATCTATCTATCACAGTCTCTTCATTCTATCTATCTATCTATCTACCTATCACAATCTCTTCATTCTATCTATCTATCTATCTATCTACCTATCACAATCTCTTCATTCTATCTATGTATCTATCTATCTCTCTATCTATCACAATCTCTTCATTCTATCTATGTATCTATCTATCTCTTTATCTATCTATCACAATCTCTTCATTCTATCTATCTATCACAATCTCTTCATTCTATCTATCTATCTATCACAATTTCTTCATTCTATCTATCTATCACAATTTCTTCATTCTATCTATCTATCTATCTATTTATCTATCACAATCACTTCATTGTATCTATCTATCTATCTATCTATCACAATCTCTTCATTCTATCTATCTATCTATCTATCTATCACAATCTCTTCATTGTTTCTATCCATCTATCTATCACAATCTCTACATTGTATCTATCCATCTATCTATCACAATCTCTTCATTGTATCTATCCATCTATCTATCTATCTATCTATCTATCACAATCT